>JAOVYW010054644.1:3158-20758 GCA_025775045.1 Hiodon tergisus | reverse complement strand
TGTATATATTTATATGTGTGTGTATATATTTATGTGTGTGTATATATTTATATGTATGTATATATTTATATGTGTGTGTACATTTCAAGCACAATTTGGTAAACTATTGGATGCTCCCGTCAGGTTTAGAAAACAGGAGTGTTCTGTTGAGGGGAATAAACACGTACAAATAAAAAGTCGTGAATTGCACGATGGCTTACAGGAGCTAGAGTATATATTCCGAATGCCATTGCCATTCAAGATCCAGAGTCCGGCTGGTCTCCCTCTCTCTGCTCTGATACACATTCCTGCTAAGGCAGCAGAGTGAATCATCACGCGGTGCATTAAATTTAATAACCATCACGTTTCTTATTATGAGTTAATGCACCATAGCACTGCTGAAATCCCATATGTCATGTTGCAATGGATTCATAATGTGTTGGTTTAAGCAGAGATTAACTGCACAATCTTTAAGAAATTTAATAACAGAAACAATATATCTGCGCCCATATACCTTGCATTTACTCACTTAGAAGAAACTTTTATGTAGTATGAGTTACATGGTGATTTTTTCAGGAAACGTTGGGTAAAAACTGTGGAGTGCAGTACATTTATCATAAGAAAGGTTAAGAAAGGATTTTTGCTGAGCCACAATTTTTTGGGTATATCCCAGAAGGCTTCAGCAAAGAAAGGGTCAAGAAACTGTGTGTTTATGTGGCATATTCCTTTTTTGTAAATACATTTGAAATAGATCATTATTATTCTCACTTTTCCCCATTTTGAAATTGGAATTTATGTACTTTTCAATCGCATCTATTGTTCCAAATCAGCCTCCTCATAGAATTTAACAGCACAGAAAATCTCCCATTAGCGGAACCACACCCAGGTGCGCAACAAGGTCGTACTGGAGGGCGTGGTCCTCCCTCTCCACGCTGCGTTTCAGCAGCCCTTTCTCCTGGATCGAGGGCGTGGCAGACGGCTGAACAACTGAATACCTTTATCCCCTGATCCACTCTGGAGCCATGAGACACTTTCCTGAAGCATGACCTCATTTAAACGGGCACACCTTAATCAGCAAATGTTGAGTTTATAATAACAAATTATCTTTATGGAAGCTGGCAGCTGTTAAAAATAATCTTTCTTGACATCCACAACATAAGATGTGGAAACATATCGTAGCTGGCAGTGTAGTGGTTAAGGTATTTAAAATGACAGGCTTGATACAGAAAGGTCCCACCCCAGCTGCTGAATCTTTGAGCAAGGCACTTAACCTGAATTGCTTCAGTAAATATCCAGCTGCATATGTGGATGAATGCATAAATTGAAAGCTGTGTAAGTTACTTTGATTAAAAGTAATAATACGGTAAATATTGGCCATGGGTGATGTCATAATGCCTTTAATCATCAACCACAGTCTTTACTCATTAAAATAACTGAATAATTTCTCATGCATCTCTGCCAGTGACGTTTAGTGTAAAGATAACCCCCTGAATTCCATGGTGGACCTTAGATTATAAGTCAGCAGCAAACTCGCGTGAAACAGACAGAGTGATGCTCAGTCTTCATAGCTGAGAAATGTCAGTCAACCGCAAGCTTACTCTTTTGGAAGTCAAAGGAGAATACCTTTATTTTGTCTTGCCCCCTTTTTTTCCCCAAGAGACCTCAATTTGTAGTGCTCATTCAGGAACAGAAAAGTGTAGAAGGTTATTGTGAGGAAACTGTTAACCAGTCCCGGTTTGCTGTAGATTGGATTGTCGCTGCAGTGCTCCTTATCATTATACCCAGCCCAGATTGATTCCGTAAGAGCTCGGATTGTATGAATGGGGCACTGGATCCGTGTCTTATAAACCAATAAGTGTAAAACTGAGCCATTTGGCAGGAAACGGTAGACGTAGTTCACAATGTCGCCTAGCTGTTTTATTTATTTTAAGTCAAGAGGAGAAGTCTGTGCTTTCTTATTCACGTCTCTCAGCTGTATGTTATTTAATACATTTTCCTTCTGGTTCAGGATTTCTGGCTTACTTTCAAACTCCAAGCCATACAACCAGAGTGCAAGGCAGCGTCGCATTACAGGAACATTGAGAAAAATGGGCTTTGAAAAACAAATGGGTCTTTGCTGTAACAAAACGGTTTGTGTATTAGAAGGGGTTTCGAAGCAGTCATGGGGCATACCTGCATCTGTTCCCGACTTCCCAAGCAAGAGCAGAGACAGATGCTGGGACGTCGTGAAATACGTTGTGGAGTCATCCGTCACGGCACGCTTTTACAGGCTGGTAATTAAGCAGGCAGGCGCTGGAACAGTGTTTCTCATTGGGAAGGAAGCAACGTCCTTCTGAAAGATGAACATGCTGGTCCTGCCTGATTAAGCAGCCCTCTTTATCTACAGCGGCCCTGTGTGTTTGTCTGAGGATATTGATATTGTGCTGTGGTTTGTATTTCACTTTACAAAGCTCCTTTATTCACTATTACAGCCATGCCATTTTCTATTATTTTATATTGCTGAATCAAATTGGCTGCTAAAAATGTTAAATACTTGGCAGACATGTAGCAGAGATAGGGAATTCCAAATTGCCACCCATATATCGGTATTGAGGACTGTGCAATTTTTTCTCTTTGTGCCCAATAACTGTCCATCTAAGGAAACATTTCAAAGACATTTTATTTATTTGAAAACAAAAATGTCCTATCCGAAGCTACTGGTTATCAGTGAACTGCATAAAATAATTAACTACTATGATATGACATTCAGGTGATGCCACTGGTGTAATAATGCCAATTATTGTATTCTGGTTTGAGACCTCTTTGGTCTAACAGTTCAATCCTGGCCAATGCTGCACGATTTGTAACTTAAGGTACAAAAAAATTTCAAACTTTCAAAGGAATTTGTTTCCACCCTGCTAACATTCCGTATTCCGCTAAGTTGCGATGGAGGAAGCATTAGTCACCTAAACTATATCGAAACTTCTCGAGAACAGAGAGACAAACAGCCATAATGATGCACAGTTGAATTGATGAGTTTCTACCGCGCCCTCCACCCAGGTGCGAATCTCAAACTAAACAATATATATGCATCGCCACTGATTTCCTCACTACTCCTCATTGTCAGCGGTGTCCAATGACCAGTACAAACGCTCCTCAAAACAAGCACGTATGCAGCTAGTCTGTTTAGACTTTGACTGGGTAAAAAAAAATGTCCAGCTTTACAACTGGAATGTGTGTAAAGTAGAACGTCTGGCATATATTACACAATGTGGGTATTGTCACTTACCATGTGAATGACTTCAAGGATATACTTTGAAGGATATCCTTTGGTTGCCCGTCTAACGGTTAATAACACAAATAAGAGCAACTTTGGTATTCTTTGGCTGTTGTTGTCTTGCTAGGGTCTTAAATGAAGACTGATCAGCTGGTAAAATACACCAAGCTACAGAAACCACGCATACAAATGTGTGGATGCATTAAGAGACAGCCAATCCGCTCGTCCAAATCAAAATGCCGCTTTTTCTCTTAACGGACAAAGTTTTAGAGACAGATTGCAGGTCATTAAAATCAATGACTGCAAGACCATTCCACACCATTCCTGGCATCAGGAAAAAAAAGGTTTCCCTACCAGCTAATTGAATAGGCTCTTGAGCTGTCACTCTTGACCGCACTCAGGAAGTGCAGTCCCAACTTGTGTGTGGAACGCAAACATTATTACTGCTTGTTCATCTCACTTGCTGCGTGCCTTCATTATTATAGACAGTAATTACAGATCATGATCAACTACAAGGTAACGTAGTGCCTCCTCTATTTTTAACCTTCTGCTGCTGTAGCATTGTAGATATAATTTAGATAACCAAAAGTGCCACATATCAGATCCGCCTGACTCTCATTTATATCACAGGTTCCAGGTCTCTGACCCAGCAGGACCCAACTTTAATCCCTGCAAACCTGTGTGACATCAGTGTTAAACGGTAGTGAGCTTGGATGAGCAATCGTGAGTTTAGCTGGCGAGGCTAACCCCATCGTCTGCACTGACGCAATAGCACTGTACTGCACAAAACAGTACAGCAATGGTCGGTTACACGTGCGCTTTCCGAGTTTTAATGAGTTCAGAGAGGACATTTCATTTTTGGCCCCTTGCCGTACTGCGCATTAACTTTCCGCCCGTCAGTGAATCACTGCTATTTTGAGTGGGCCTACTGTATACACTTTTATACAAGATTATGTCTCGTTGGAAAATACTTTTTCTTCATTGCCATTTCAAGAAAAACTTGAAACCAAACATTGAGTTCATCGTCTGCCGAATGGATCCTCTTGTCACTCAAAATGAAGAAAATATAGGGCTTTTAGTATGGAGTGATTCAAAAAGAATCATTTTGTTTTCTTTAGTTTTTACATGTCTTTGGTACATGAAAAGGCTTTGGTAAATAAATAGCTTGATTTAAAAACTGCAAAAGTCCTAGCTTCTCTGACACAAAACTGTGGAGAGTTCCGTAATGTAGGAGCCTTGTAAGTATATGCCACAAATGATATTACAATAGTCAGTTTTCTATGAAACAAGAGCATGCATTAGTCTTTCAGCGTCAGATACAGAAATAATCAACATATGTGACACTTATTGTGCACTAATTGCTAATTGCACCCCAGTAAAGTAAGTGCAGCTGAGCATCATCTGCGTAACAAAATAAATTCACTTCATACCGGTGGATAATCGCCTAATGACAACAATTATGATGGACCCATAATAGAACCCTGAGGAACACCACAGACAAATTATACTCCCTCTCCCCATCGTGAACGTACTGAAACCTGTTGGAATGGTTAGACCTAAACCAAGAATGGACCCACTAAATTCTCAAGCCCATTCAATAGAATTTAATAGAACAGGCCAGCTGAGCTCAAGAATAATTAAAACTGATGTTGGATTCAGCTTATCAAAAGATAATTTAATACCCTAACAAGAGGCGTCTCAGTGCCACTGTATGTGCAGATAAAACTCTAGACTTAAATTTCTCAAATAAAGCGTAATTGAATGTCAACAATTTTCTCTAAGGCCTTAGTTAAAAACGGAAGATTGGAAATTGGCCTAGAGTTAATAAGTGTCGAATACAAATGCATTTTTTTAGCAGGGGTTCAACCACTGCAACCTTCAGCGCAAGGACATATACCAGATCAAAGTGATTCATATATAATTGCTAAAATATTGATATCAGCAACACTAAATACATCTTTTATTATTTTTGAAGAAATAGGATCAAGGAAACGTAGTAGTTGGCCTGATATGCCGAACTAACGAAAATCTGATCTTGCAAAGAAGCCAATGGAAAAGCATCCATTGTAATTTTATCAGGTCTAATTGCTGGTTCTCTCTCAGAGTTAATCATGACTCAGAGCTCCCCTTCATATATTCTCTATTTATAAATCTGATAAAACAGCATAAAAATTTAACCAGTCTGTAAAGCTTTTGTCAAAAGCTTTCTGTAAAAATCTTCGGACTAAATGTTTTTTTCTTTTTCTTTTCCATATGCTCAGAACAACTCACGCTGTCATTTATTTATTATTTTGGTACTTATTTTTGTACAGAAGGCATACACAGAATGTCATGTTTTATTAAAACAGATGCATTTGAGATCTCTTCTGGGGAAAAAAAAGGATTTTCCCCAAATCTACAGGGTAGCTAAAGGCTCTGCTCTGAGACAACGCTAACAGGTTCACAATCTAGGCATTCCGCCATTTTCTCTGGAACATGTTTCTTATTTCGGACTAATATGCTGTTGCCTTTAACGTTCAGTAAACACTTACATACAAAAATGTAAGGTTACAATACAAAATTTGTTATGGGCTGTCTCATTCAGTGCTTGTGGTTATAGTTAAAACACAGGCTGTTCTGTGCATCTCTCAGCCATGCTCAGTCACAGATAAACACAGAATGATTCAACTTGATTGCCGTGCATGCTGTGGATGTTTTGATTTATTTTTTTAAATAAGAAATCATCGTAAAAAAACATCGTGATTTTTGCTCATTTAAATGGGAGCATGCTAAAACTTTAATTGCTATTAATGGAAGATCTTGGCACGTCTCTTGCACTAATTATCTATATGAAATAAAGTTATAATCAGTGTTTAGTTGCAATCTATCAACAGAAGAACTGCATCCAGTTTGAATGAAAAAGGTATAAAAGGGTTGTCTGCCTCCCGTGTGCCTCAGTCGTTCAATGCGCTCTAGGTTCGAGCTCTCTGAGCTGGATACTGCATGTCTGAATTCATAATTGGCCAGTTTTAACAGGGAGAGCACAGTGGGGGTGCACAGTGGTTGTGCACAGTGGCAGTGCACAGTGGTTGTGCACAGTGGCGGTGCACAGTGGTTGTGCACAGGTGGCGGTGCACAGTGGTTGTGCACAGGTGGCGGTGCACAGTGGTTGTGCACAGTGGCGGTGCACAGTGGTTGTGCACAGGTGGCGGTGCACAGTGGTTGTGCACAGTGGTTGTGCACAGTGGCGGTGCACAGTGGTTGTGCACAGTGGTTGTGCACAGGTGGCGGTGCACAGTGGTTGTGCACAGTGGCGGTGCACAGTGGTTGTGCACAGTGGCGGTGCACAGTTAGTCGAACGCTGCTCGGCTTGCTGGCTGGGGTTGGTGGGAATCGCCACGGCTTCTTCTCCTAACCAGCATCTCCTGTCAGCTTCCCTGCAGGTTGACAGTACCATCGTGCCGCTCGTCCAATTGAAGTTGAACCTCTGGTTAATACCATGGCAGCAGGTGGTGTAGTGGTTAACGCACAAAACTGAAAGGTTGTTCATTCAAGCCCCACCCTAGCTGTTGCAAATATTATAAACTCACTTTTCAGAAGAAATATACTTTTTTTGAAAAAATATTTTTAAAGGAGTCTTGAGGTTGAAGCTACACAAAAAAAAAAATCTAAATCAAGCCAGAAATCACAGCAAATGGGTTTTAAGTCATGTGCCCTAATCCCCACACAAAGCCTGTACATCTCAGCTTTGCAGTCTGCAAGGCCACAGGAAAGAAATATGTTTGCAGCATGCTCTAAATCTCAAGCAAATGGGGCCTGATGCCTCCACTCACTAGAATACAAACACTATCATTACCTTTGATGAATCATGTGAGGCATTTTAAAATCTCACTTTTTTTACAAACCCTTTGGAAAGGGAGCATTACGCTTCCATCTGCACAAGGAAATTTGACGTAATTCTTCCCACGGGCCTGCTACACAGTGTGTTATGTCCCCTTAAAACACGGCATCCTATGGACATTAAAGAACAAAAGTACTCGACGTTATTTGTGGTTCGTCTCATGTGCCATAAAATGTTTTGAGTTTATGAGCCTGTCCTTTTCCGTCTGTAGGCCTGTGGGGTTTTTCAAACTAAACATAATGGGCTGCTAAATTAGATGATTGCCCTTCTGCCACAAGGTTAGGTCTGCAAGACATCATAATGAGAAAGAGTGCCATCAAAAGCAGAATAAGGTGGATAATGACTCTTTGTGAATAAAGATTTAAAATAAATCAAAATTACCCTGGACACAATCTATAAAATAAGAGCACTAAAAAAATAGCATAGGGTTAGGGTTAAAATGATAAAATTATATTGGATTAAAGCATTACTCATCTGCTGGGATATATATGCACTATATCTCATCATTATTTATTTTACATTTAAACCCCTATATGGTATTACGGGGGTTACGTTTGCATTAAAACGTTTTAATATTGTCTTTGTCTAATAATTATAATAATAATGCAGTGATGTTAAGATGGAGTCATATGGAGTGCTTCTGCAAATCCAATTTGATTTTCAGTTCTAGCCAGGATAAAGCAGTTGTACTTGATGTACTTTACCTGAATTGCCCTGGCAAAAACCTGGATGAGCAAAAAGGCGTAAAAATTGGAAAGTTGTGAATATAGGCATCCATCAGACAGTAAAATAGAGTAATTACTCTAGTTGAACAACAAAACAGTTTAGGGTTTTTACTGCTCAATGGCTAAATTACATTAAATCAACCAAAAAAAAATAAACAAATAAAACTCTATATGTTGAATTTTCATCGAGGTAGAAATTTTTTTTTTTTTTGTAGACAGTACTGCTACACACAGAGACAATAAACACTTGAATTACACATACAAGGCTTCACTACACTGACAAAGCTGGGGTCCCTCTCATTCGATTTAATGATTAGTCAAGTTTGATAAATCAAACTAAATTAGAGAGCTGAATACTCAGTGTGCGACATCCTGGCACCAGACATAAATTATCTGACTTGTACAACATCACAGTTTGTATGACCTCAGAAGACTCAACCCGGTCAACCCGGTCAATCTCTTCGTTATAGACTAAACGGTCACATTTTATTGATTAACTTGGCATTGCTCAGCGCTATATTTCATTGGTATAAAATATAAGAAGCAATTAACGTGAGGACTAACGGGGCCCCTTTTAAAGGTCGCAAACAAATAAATGTCATTTGGGGAAATGAGAGAGCCCCACTTTCTCTGATTGCTGTGTGGAAACGTAAGCACGGGTGAGGAATTGCTGTACGTATTGGAGGCAGACCACAGAGATGGGTGACACAAGGGCACCACCCTTTTAACTCTGTTGTGACCCTCAGTGATTTATCTTCTCTGCAGCTAGGCCGCTTGTGGGCAGGTACTTGGTCCCATATCCTAGCAGATGCACTTGGCCCAGAGCAGATCAAAGCCACCTGAAAGAAAAAGCTCCATTGCTCTGCTGGTGAGCCCAACCTTCCCAGTACCAGTAACAAACTCATTGTTTCCACCTAGAAGATGAGAAGATGCTACGATCAAAGTGCTGGTTCCCTCAGGGCTATCCTGCCATCCGTATTGGCCAAGTGGATCTTTCATACTAAAAACCTTTATGGTTTTTTAAAAAATGTATATGAACTTAACCCTGGGCTCGACTGCACCAGGGTTGTGAGTCCGATTCCGATCACTTTGAATAATTTTCAAATTCTCCTTTGGTTTGAGTTTTCTCCTACCAGCCAAAAACTTACTGGAAAGAGAGGAAGGGTATGGTCATGTTTTTTCATTATCTGTGAATCCGGTTATTTTCATTGTCTGTGAATCCGGTAAATATGCAGAAAGAATAACTCCTTGAATTGAATCCTGGCGGGTATTTCCAGCATGAATTTTAAAGACACATCTTTTAAGGGCTTGTCCCATGGAATACTTCACGTAAATGTTTGTATCCCAACATCTTGGGCACAGGTCCTGATCAGGAACAATGGTGTCCTACTGCTGTACGCGCAGTCCAAGTCCTGACTACTCATACAACAGAATGCTTTCTTTTTAAAAGTCTGTGAGCCGAACTGTTATTTGTCTGACCGTACACGGCGCAGGGTTATACATGTGCATACCCTTTCCAAACAGCAGAATAGTGGAGCCCATCTCTTTCAGATCCACGTGAGACCTTTCGAATTGGCTTCTACTAATAGCTCTGTTCCGGGCATGTCTGCATCTGCCACTGTAATGTGTATCTCCTGGTGGGGAGAGCTACCGTGTAATTTCCTCCGCGAACACGGCAGAGGTTGCGAGGACGCGGCTGCAGCAAGGTCAGGAGATCAAACGGCACCATGGGAAATACCGCGCTGAAAGTTCCCAACATTAAAGACTGGTTTGAAATGAGCCCCCCGTCACTGATTATGCGGTTTAGGACTACGTCTCTGTGGCACAGCTTGTTAAAGAGCAGAAGGTCCTTTTCCCGTCCTCTGCCAGCCATTAATTATTTCCGCTAGAGGAGATACCATCACAGAAACTCACGCTCAGGAGGAGAAGCAACTCTGGTGAGGACTTCTGAAATATTGGCGGATGCCTCCAGAGTCCTTTAAATTGGAAAAATGTTACTGGGGAAGGTCTGGACTTTTAAAAAGGGAATTCCAAGGGAATCTATGGAGCGTAGGACACTTTCGTTAGCAACATCGTGCTTCATTTCAGCACCTTCAGTTTGCAGAGATAAGTTTCCCAATAAACTGTTAAATATGCAAAGTTAATGTTGGTATTACAATGACAAAAATAATTATAAAACATTACTTTAACCCAGTTGATTAAGCATTTGGAAAACGTTTCGTTATCACATGCACTGTAATACAATTCAAAATGATAAAACTGCATGTTAACTGTTGTGGTGTTGCCGATTAAATATCAGGACAACAAGGAGACAAAAAAACCTGTAACAGACATGGCTTTGAAGAAAAAAAACATGGCAGGTTGTTGTTGCCGCTCTGTCATGTTAGCATCTCTGTGAGCTCGGAAATCTGGCCGATGTTCTGGTCGATGTGTGAACAGCTGTCATTCATTGGCAGGTTTGCAGAGCTGCTGTCAGTTCCGTTGTACGCAACAAGAGTTCACGTTATAGGCACAATAGCCGTTCTGTTCCTTTACTTCTGAGGCTTTTCTCTGACAACAGCCTACAGCATTGCCTACAGAATGGTGACTTGTCTGTAACTGACTGTTTTTAGCTAGTGATTTCAGGTAGACCTTAAATTCCACCACCCCGGGAGGCATCTTCCCATGTGACCGGTCTGGTTTTGAAGCCGTTCATCTGGATCCAGGCACCAGGTCAAAGGCGGGACAGACAGGACTGTCTTGTAGCAGAGAACTGCTTTGATGTAGAAATCCATTGCTCCCACCACACTTGGTTGTCATGGTGCTGTGGTTGGGGTTAGGTAAGTGAAAAGCAAACCCCCGGGATGAAACGACAATCCCTGGCTTTCTCTGTCGTCGACCGTCTGCTCAGGAGCCCTCTGCACTAATTGTACATTGTAAAAAATAAGAAATGAAACGTATTTTAAAGGAAATTTACAGTCTGTCCCCGTTTATTTAAAGAAGAAAAAGACATTACAGACATAAACGACATATAAACAGTCTTCCTGTTACATAACAGCAATAATCAGTGAATGCAAAATTGCACACATTTCCTTGTATTTTGAAGTTCCTTCTGTTTACACGGTCGCAATCAATGTTAAATAAGTAAGAACAATTTGGCAGGCCTTAAAAATTAAAACCAAACGGAATTAATAAAATCAAGGTCAAATTTGTGTGCAGTGATTATGAAACGTTCTTTGAATGTACAGCCTTTCAGCTGTTTAGATGGCTGAGTGTTGTGCGTATTAAGTTGTGTGTGTTAAGTTGTGCGTGCTGTGAACATTGTGCGTGTTGTGTGTGTTTAGTTGTGCGTGTTGTGAACATTGTGCGTGTTAAGTTGTGCGTGTTGTTAACGTTGTGCGTGTTAAGTTGTGCGTGTTTTTAACGTTGTGCATGTTGTGCGTGTTTAGTTGTGCGTGTTGTGAACATTGTGCGTGTTAATTTGTGCGTGTTGTGAACGTTGTGCGTGTTAAGTTGCACGTGTTTTGAATGTTGTGCGTATTAAGTTGTGTGTGTTAAGTTGTACGTGTTTTGAACGTTGTGCGTATTAAGTTGTGTGTGTTAAGTTTTGCGTGTTGTGAACATTGTGCGTGCTGTGCATGTTTAGTTGTGCATGTTGTACTAAACAGTGTTGCAGCTACATAGCTACATTCTTTTTTGTTATATTTTGTTTCAGTAAGTCATCCAGAAATAATGTACACTACTCACAATTTTTTCAATAACTTGGTTTGATTTAATAGAAATTACTATAAATTATAAGGATTTATTTTATTGTAATTCAGTTTACCGTAATTATAGTCTTTGACTGGCAACTTTGCAGCCAGTTTTTTACAGTATTTTTTACAATGTAATTCAGGTAGTAACCTGCCCATGTTTCAATTATTTAAAACACAGAAAAAAAGATTACTTCACCTATTATCCATCTGAAAATAAAACATATAAAATTAGTTAGAGCCGTTAGACCCTGTGAGCCAATTTTGTACTCTTAGCCTTAATTACATAATGAATCGTCATGGCACATTAACAAGGCATTAATTACGGTGTTACCGCGGCGTGTGGGTAAAGGCTGTAAAACCTTATGTTGCCTCATAAGCCCCGTGTATCCATCTTTGTTATCCAAGCAAAAACGACACGCATCCTGTACCTTATATGTTAGCGTAATGAAACTTCACCAATATAAACGTGAGGGGTCAACTGTGATCCAGGTTGAATTTCAGCTTCCTTAACTTCCTTGGCATCAGTAAGAAATAATGCAACAGTTTTTCTGTTACTTCTGAAATTATCAACTGTTGATCATTCCGCCTACATTTTCCAGAATACCCAGTATTTCAATAAAACGAGTTCAGAGTATGACGGGGAGGGAGAGGAAGTATGAATAAACTCCTCCCATTCTAGTCACCTCTGAGCCAATCAGCAGAATCCAGCTCAAAGGGCTAGATGTCTGCACTCTGCCAAGTGCCTTTACAGACTTAGCCACTTAGGCCAGTGAACATTCTTGAGATGCAAGCACTTTATTCATAATATATTATGCATGCTACTAGTTAGAAAACTATAAGCCAAATTTTAATCATGTTTTTTCAAGAGAGAACCGTAATTAAACATCAAAATTCCCCTGAGGGCAGAAAGGCAGTTTTTTTCTGTTCTTGAATATAGTCTACAGAGGGAATTTTTGTCTCAGTGAACAAATTATTTAATCTGGCTTTCCCAAACAGGGCATAGCCCCATATTTCATTCTCTATCACCAAGAGAGCTGAATTTCCATTTCACATAATGTCTTAATATAAGGAATTGCTGTCATTGATTGTAGAATACAACATTTTGTACAATACTAAGGCTGACTATATGGTCTCTGTGTTTTATTGTGAGGTTTGAGCAAAATTTCCAGATTCCTCAAAAAGAAAAACCAACCAAACACTTTTCTCTAAGGCTGTTAAGTCTTTGTGTGGTGTCTGGCTCAAATCAACTTCAATTCTGGGAAAAAAGACTAAATTAGTTCAATTATGCCAATAATTGGTTGATTGGAGTTATTAAGGGAAAACCTGCACACACAGGGGTCCCCTAGAGAATCACTTCTCTAAGAAATTCCTCCAGAGCCCAAAACAGACACATTACAGGTCCTGTTGCACTAACTACTAGGTGGAAGCATGTTCTGTCAAACCGTCACATTTGCTAAACATAAGTGATTTTTATTCATTAACGTAATTATATTAGGGGGTAATAATCAAAATTATATAGTTTGTAATACATTTACATAATACATTGGCAAGGAGACAATTGCGATTGGTGTAAATCTGTGTAACATAATTATGTAACTTACAAACAACGTGTCTGTTCTCACTTTAGCTCCTTGGCCCACTGTGTCCCAACACGGCAAAGAATATTACAGATAACTGTAGGCAGAAGTAAACAAAAACAGCCTAAAAAACAGTGTTAAATAAAGAAATAAAACTGAAAATAATGTCACGAAACACCAGGAAGCAAAAACAAAAATTAAATAAAGGATTTACGAGGGCTTATAAAAGCCGCTTCTACTGCCTAAAGTAGTATGAGCCTTGTCGAGTGAAGACCTTGACCGGGGAATTTGTATTTCAGTTGCAGTAGCGGCGTTAAGAAAAAAGAAAATTACAATTGACTGTTAATTTCCCTTTCGAGGCAAGACTCAAAAAGTGTGGTCATTTGAGTGAATAACCTTACTCGCTGGAACAGAGCTTAATGGTGTTTGCTTTTAAACTGGCTGGCACCATAATAACAACAGCATTCACAACGAAACCAGAAATCTATTCAGAGTTCTCTTTAGAGCCAATCAGAACGTTTTTAAAATGACGTCAGCAGCAAGCTTCTCCCGAAAACAAGATTCGTGGATTTGGGAATGACTTTTTACACCCTCCAAAAATTAATCCAGCGTAAAATATCCTCCCATTGCTCAGCTTTGTCCAAAATATCATATAACATAAAACAAATTCATTTTTCTGACATCCAGAAAGCACTTTTAAGTGGCATAACTGAGTACCTTTTAATTCTTTCAGTGGGACAAATTATACAAAAATCTTGGGGATTCCTAAATTGAATCCTGCCATTTTGTTTCAGCTAACAGAATTATTCAGCAGCTTTTGTTGAAACTGGTTGTTGTGTATTCCGTACCGCTCCTAAAATACTAAAGACTGCTAAAATTCTAAATGCTGCATAAGTGATTATAGTGGTACAACGAGCAAACAGACACGTTTAAAGATATTGTATTGGTAGATATAGCTGTTTATGTGTTTTGTAGCATTCTGGGAATAGGGAACTCTATTTCAAAGGGGTAGCATACCCAGTCAGAAGGTTGTTGTTAAGGGAACACTATTTTTAAAGGGGTAGCCTACTCATTCAGAAAGTAAGGCTTGAGTGTCTTTAGTGATTTTGTGATATATAATTGATTGACAGGACATCGATCTCTGTGGATTATCAGTGGATTGTAGATGGTATGCTCCCATCCTGAGCCGTCTTCAGGTGGGAGTCATTTGGATGTTTGCTTTTTATTTAGATAATCTGACTGGAGTACCTGCCACTGTGGCCTTAAAAGGTGTATTACTGGTGATTGAAACCTACCAATTAAAACACATTATTGGAAAACTCAATTCCTGTTTATAAATTTGGTCAAGATACATATCAACGGTCTGTCTCATCATGTTTTTACTACGTTTGAAAACTGTAGATTGAACTGACATGTAGTAATTTTGGTTGTCTTTACCTTTCAGGACATCTTCTGATAACCTGGTCTGACAACCCGGTTTTTGTCCAGGTGGATTTAGTGAGCTTGATGTCGTGAGCAGCTGTTGTTGAATCCGGTCAGAAGTCAGATTGAGACTCTTGTTAGTGACAAGCCGTGAGAACCCCTGCCAGGTTTACCCACCCCAGCCTGGCACCATATGCAAGTTGTGGGCCTGCTTCTGTGCTCTCCCGGTCACGACTGGCTAATGACCTGGATTGGCAAACAGCACGTAGTGCTTAGTCTGCTCTCAGGAAAGCACCATTACTGATAAAGCCATTCGGAAAACTCTAGCTCATTGGACTTGGGTGAGCACCTTTGTTGACTGAGCCACTCAGGAGGCAGCATTTCCGTTTCTGTTTGCCCACAAGCCCTGAAATCTCTTCTAAAAAGAGTTAAACCCCAGGCACATTCAGTCATTATTGTGTGCCTTTCAGCTCAACCATCAGGCAAATTAATCTTCCTGAGTCAGGAGCCAGGAGCTAATCAGAGTGAGTAGTGTTTAATCATGCAGTAGCAATAACGTCCAAACTTGTTAAAACATTCTGGTCCAATTTCATTGAAACTAGTTAAAGTTTTAATGTCACAAAGAAGAGTAAAAACACTGATGAGGCCAAAACTAAATTTACCCTGACTCTGCCGATCATTTTGCAGCTGTTGCAGCTACTCCTAGGACTAGCTAGACAAGAGGAAATGTCCCCACATGACTATCTAACAGGCACAGAGTAGTTCATGACATGAGGAATCATGAGGGAAAAAATGGAGATGAGTTTTCACGAACAACCCTTAGAGTTCTTTAGTGAGAAACAATTCATTCAAATGTTGTAGGGTGTATGATTACAAATTACTGTTTGGTTGAATGTCCTATATAAAGCTTCCTCCACAACCAAACTGAGAGATTAAGTTTAATATACAATGTATTTAATGCACATTGTCCTTCCTCATCTGTCCAGTGGTTCCTTCCTTCGGAATATATTTTTCTTCAGCAGCGTGATCATATATCCAACTCCAACCTAAATAAATAGTATTGCGTATTAAATAATATGCGACTGTCCATATGACTGTTCCGTCTTGACTGAACATATGACTGAAGCCGTTGTCTTATTGCCCTTCTAAATATTTTGCCTCCAGGGAACTTCTGAATTGCGGTGGGCCTTCACCGGGGCAAGAGACCCCAACCAACCATTAATACATTCCCACACCATCTTTTTTTATGAATCATAAAACTTATTGTGGTGGAGCAAGCGCTTTCCAGTATTTCTGATGGAAGTAGCCCAAGGTCTAGACCCTTTTGTAACGTGGCGGGGTTGTTTGTATTACAATTATACACCTGCACAGAGCCATTAATATCTCATGAAACAGGGAAACCAGAATGAAATTCTCAATTCATTTATTAATAATGCTTTAAATGCTGTGTTCTCATCAACTCAAACTTAGTGTAACACAAGATTTGGTGTGCCAAGACGAACTATCGATGCCTACAGAACTTAGTAGCGATCATTTAGATGTTCACTGTAAGCCAGTAGAAGTGTCTTTTGTATGCTAAAATCTGCTTGAATCGCCTAAAATTCATGAACAAATGAATCTGAACAAACATAACGTACCAAAAAACATTTTCTTTCTTTTGGACCACATTTATTTATTTTGTGCTTGTTTGTTGTGAATTAATATGGGGGCCTGGGTCTATATTGTACAATACAACACACACCACAGCGCCTCTACAGGCACACCAGGCAGGGTTGTTAATCTTCTGCTATCTCGCTTTGACACTGCCTTTATGCCTCAAGTCATTTCAGGCACTAACTAAGGTGGAAGGCTTCACAAGCGTCCGTTGTATGTAGGTTACTATATATTCCACATTTCAGTCACCCAACATCACTACACAAATCGTTTGCAGTATTCTAAAAAAGCCTCGGGAAAAGTCTGAGCTGAGCAAAAAATGTCCAGCAGGCTAAACCAGGCTGTGAACATGGGTGTTTTCTTTTTTTCTCGATGAACAAATCAGTGTTTGAAATCATATTCAGTCTGAGGTCTGAAATACCTTCCCTAAGTACTTCAGGAACCACCCAGAGCCCGCGGGTTCAGACTTGGTGCCACATCCGATATTAAGCTGTGTAAAGGACAATCCCTGTGGCTCTACCTTTGGGTTCCTGCAGATAAAAAAAAATGCGTAGTGATGGTGTATGCTCCAGGGAAATATAAGCCATGACTGTATTAGTTTTAAGCAGTAACGTTAAAATAATGACAGTTCTTCATGGGCAAACCCTACATGCATCAGAACTGACTGAGCTATGGAGGTAATGACCCAGAAGGCCTGTTCAGAGCCCAAGCAACAGCGCTTGGAGCAGTGGCTTTCAATCCTGGCCCTGGGGTCCCCTCCTGTGTATGCCGTTTTTTCTTTCTAGAGTGACAGATACTTAGCAGTATGTTATTTCGAGGACCTGGTCAAAAGCATCACCTCAGCCAGGTGTAGCTTAACGGAAAAAAATGACCTTAGGTTCAAACGTAAGGATGGACTATCTCCCGCCATATGGTATCTAAATATCAGTAAGTACATCAGTAATAGTAACATTTTAAATGAACACAATAAACATTAAACATAGGCCATAGCAGCAGAAGGAAGTAATCCTCAGAACAATTCCCTGGACGCTGACAGAGCTATATCTTTTCTTTTCCCTGGTGTAATTTGCTGAGAAAGGATGGCAACGTCTCATCTGAAGCAGGAGCCCACGCGTGTGCATCACACTTCATCAGACGCTTATTTATTTCTCTTCATTTAAACCGGAGCCTCCCACGAGGGCAGCTAGGTGTATCTTTGGCTGCTCAGTCACAGCAGTGGACACAGAGTCGCGGGCGACGGCCCATACAGGCGTATAGCGACGGCTCGTATGAACACGAGAACAGCTAGGTGTTACATCAGTGGACACAGAGTCGCGGGCGACGGCCCATACAGGCGTATAGCGACGGCTCGTATGAACACGAGAACAGCTAGGT
>JAOVYW010054623.1:6555-23472 GCA_025775045.1 Hiodon tergisus | reverse complement strand
GCTGCCACAGTGGCCCAGGCAGGAACAGAAACACACCCAGCTGCCACAGTGGCCCAGGCAGGAACAGAAACACGGCCGGCTGCCACAGTGGCCCAGGCAGGAACAGAAACACGGCCGGCTGCCACAGTGGCCCAGGCAGGAACAGAAACACACCCGGCAGGTTCAGGTTAATGTGTTTGTGCTCCGTTTTAATAACACTGTCGGTTCACAGCTGATTCATGAGTGTGAGGCTTCAGGCAAAATGGGAAACTGTGGGGCAGTGTCTCTCTGTTCTTTATCACCACGCCAGAAGGCAATTAGGAATATTTATTATCTTATTTATTTGCATATTTTCTAATGCTAAGGACAATCTTTTTTTTTTTTAGATAAATTGTTCAGATACTCTTGAAAAAAAGGTGGACACAGCTATTACTCAGCTCAGCCAAACATCTGTACCAGAGATCAATTACGTTTAAAACGCACTCAACATAAAGCAGTTTTATGATATGTAACATCACAGCCAATGGGCCTCTCTGAATAGCCTGATAGCACGCCGAGGTTATTACTGAAATTGACAATGACTTGATCTTTTCGCCAAAAGCTGAAATTGGGGAGAAAAAGACAAAAGAAAAAGGGGTGTTCAACCACTGATATTAAACTAAACACATGATAATTTCCATCTATATGCCAACATGCCAAAAAAGAAATCAGTTTTTCAGGCATTGTCCTTAACTGTAAGAAAGTGTAAGAGTTTATTCCATAGAGGTTTAACATTCTAAATTTAATCAGAAGGGCACCTGTGTGTAATTCTTCAACTTATCAATTTAAAAATCAATAAAAAATACTGCACAAAAATAAGCTTTGACATCAAGTACAATAAGAATTATAAAACAGGGATGATAATCGGGTGGTGTAACTGTTATTTCAGCATAAGGCACCTTCCTGAGTGGAAAAGAGGAATATGATTCCCTAACGTCAGGGAGGTAGAGAGAACTCGTGGACAATGGCATAACATTTGACACAGACAGAATACAACTGAATAATAATGTAATCAATGAGGAGGTCGTAAGATTCAGCACTTTTTGGAAGGTTGGAGGGATAGCCAGCAGTAAAAGTGGTTTGTTCTTGGTTCTTAACGACAGGACTACACAGGAGATTATGCCACTCTTCGGATTGGCCACAGTTTATCTCTCTCATGGAGAGGGGGAGGAAAAAGACTTATGCGGGCAAAATACTCATGAGGGCAAAGAAATGGTCATTTTTTTAACTGAGAGATCGTTGCCGGTGTCGTCTGCACAGCGGTGGAAATGAATGTTCACGAATGACATCATCTAGCAGTAACGTATACATGTAAAGAAAAACATGGTTTGCAGCCTTCAATCAAGGGCAGGGAGAGGAGTATGGATTCAGCCTTTAGTGTCGTTGGACATTGTGTGGCCTCAGCAGGAATAAACCACGGAATCCAAAAGCAAAAATCTGTTGAGGATATTCCTCCCCACTTCCAAAGAGCGTGGGCAGACCAACGGGGCTGGCCTTACTTAAAGAGAAGCGACAACAAGATAAACCCTTTGCACCTGAAGGTTCTATACACCCTACATCTCAGTCCCTCGGGACAAATTGAACAGATAGGGTTTAAATATGGTTTTAAATATTGAGATTGAGTCTGATTACCGGACAAAATACGGGGCAACTATTCCATAATAGAGGAGCTCTTCAGAAGGCCGTACCATCAGATTTAATGTTTAATACTCTTGGGACAGTCAAACAGCTAGCCTCTTGTAAGGTAAGTAATCTATGAGGATTGCAGAGGTCGTTTAAATACAAAGGTAATGTTTTTTGTTGTTGCTGCTTTGGCTAAGATCCCAGTGACTGCATTTTGTAAATCAACTTTTGAGAATCTATGTTTATGTTTACATACAGTATATAGCATTTATAAATTTGAATCAATGTCAGACATTCCTGAGATAAAATTGACTATGTTCACGGTTTACTTTATATTTCAATTTCTGATGATGGAATCTCCAACAATGAGCTTTTTCCTCAGTAGGTGTGTTACTGAGTGGCATCACTGAATTTTAATTCACTATGTGACAAAGCTTGAAGATGTTTTTAAATCAAAACAAAGCTTGTGCAGTACTCCAAACAGGAAGTTACATTTCAACAGCTATATTCTTTATTATACATTAATATACATTATTCATTATACATTTTCTAGGCATTGTATCTGGAATTATATTATAGCATGGTATTATATAGTGGTCTTACTCTAAGGAGTTTCTGCTAAGTGATTTGATTATAATGCTGAGTATGTACACCCTGATGGGGTGAATTTTGTCTTTAACCTCTCCATTCATCAAAGCCTGATGAAAGCCTAATCCCCAAGCTGTGTCTGAGTCAGTGGTGCTAACATATTCCAGTACAGCCCTGTTTTGTGTGGGAACGCGTGGTAATTGGTCTGTAAAAGGCCTGTACAGTTGAAACCACAAACACAACACCCTGCCCAGAGTGAGAAATGGCCAATCATCTTCACCAGCTGTGCTCTACCTTCCAGGCTCCCTGAGGGCCAACAGTAAAAGTGAGTGTAGGGATGTTAGTTGGTTGATTCTTTTGAAAACATTTCCTTAAGCGTCAAGGATATCAGATAGGTTAGACATCCAGAAATATAAACATTGCAAGAGATGTGTTCTGCAAGGTCCAGGAAATAAGAATTTAAACGAATCAAACAGTTTTCGTTTTGTCTGGTTCTCTCTGTTGATGTTTTCCACATTTCTCCTACTTTTTTTTTTTGCGGCAGCAGAGAGATTAGGTTCAACAATTCAATTTCAAGTTCATCTCTTTGTATTTCTCCTGTGCATACCTCCTTTCGAAGGACAATGTAAGAGTCTGTAGTGAGATGGCGACAATAATGGCCACCAAAATCCAGTGCCCAGGTTCTTTTCATACGCCCAACACTGCCACGTGGGAAAACTGGGAATTATCTCCACAGACACCGCAGAGCTCAGATTTCCAATTGAATTCTACATCTCCTATGTAGGTGTGAGAGCAAATTGTGCCTTTTTAAGTTATTTACACTTTAGGTATTCGTAAAAAGCATGAAATATAAAAATGACCTTCAAAAAGGTACCACCCTGCTGGTGTAGGGGATGAGATGGCAAAGCAAGTTTTGAAACTAAAGAAGAGAGGTTAGGACTAAAACGAGCTTGGAAAGTAGACCTTTATCTTAGTTGGAATCTGTCAGTCTACCCCTCTCAAGGGCACTTGGTTTTAACTCAACGTTAAGACTATTAGTGAGATAGATATATTCTCTCTGCGGACATCTCCTGATGGGGAAATTGCTACTTTGTGTAACTGATGTTAAAAACAAATGATGTAACAAAATAACTTAACCAACTTCAGTGAAACACAAGTTATCAAGCACGGCAGCTAAATTAAAACCTTCAGAGAAAAGTGATAGGCTTACGCTGAAGACATGAGTATGACCTTTGAACCCATAAAAATGAGTGCAGGGAAGAACAAAAGCTAACGTTGGCCAGCTGAAGGTGAAATCAAAATGATACATCAGGGCTTTTTTGGGTGTCATCTTTATTTTACGTTTCTCAATCTTTTAAGAATATCATCGAGTAACCTCAGTCTACAGTTGCTGTTAGCATGATTTAATATGTGTCTGTCACTCAAACATGAAAAGGGGAAAGGCTTTGGAATTAGAAAACGTCTGAGTGCATTGTGAGATGTTCCTTCCAAAGGCAAAACAGAGCTAAACTCAAGATAACCTGTATGATAACACGCAATTTCCCCATCGGAATGAATAAAGTACCTATCTATCTATCCATCATTCATCCATCTGTATGATTAAATGTACGGCGTGGTTACCACGCTCTCAGGAAATGGTTGGTTCTTTTATACCCCCAACGACTAAATGTACAGTGTGGTCATCCTCTCAGGAGGTTGTTTGTCCAATAAAGCCCTAATGACAATCCTCCTAGTGGAAACCATTTTCTATATTCACTATTCCTACATATCTGCAGAGACAGGGACCAGCACAAAGGAAATATATTTCAATTACCATTTAACAGAGCTGGATAAGCAGTCCTCAGTGAAGATAAAAGACTACACTGAAATATTGCCTGGACTTTGCGTTACGTGTCAGGACACAGGGCTAACTGCAAATGCATTGATGCAATTAGGTACTGCTAATTTACTGCTGGGTCTGATTATTCATAACTGGGATCGTTTTGAACTAATAAATGTATTTATAGAATGTGTATTGAAATCTTTTCAAACATCAAAATGAATGCTCAATAAAATCTTCAATCTAGAAACAAGTTAGTCTATTTTTATTGGTTTTAAAAATGCATTTACTGAAAAGAGAAAAAACTACTTTAACTTAAATAAGTAACATCATTGAATACACAAGACACAATAAATACGTAATAAATAACATAAATTATGCAGCACACACTGCAGTAAATATCCCTATTTGGAATATGGAACAATTTTGGAACAGTAAGTGAAGATAGCTGAAAAGCAGAATTTGTATGACCTGAATTTGCATGACCCAAATGGCTTCCTTTCGACCCATTCCCTCTGTTTGGGAGTGAATTTCGGTCACGGGTATTAAACCCAGTGGCTGATCCTTTGTCCAGATCGAAAGCGGCTGACGAAGACCTAAGTGTCTCTTGTGATTAACAAGTTTAATGCAGCCTTGGAGATCATGAAAACGCTTTGCTGGCTTTTTTTTGGCAGGTGTCCCCTTTTCCCTTCACAGTAACTCACTTTCCATCTGTGGGACAAAACCAGAACGGTCAGTCAGGCCGGCTGCACACAGAGGGGTGGGGGTGAGGGTGTGAGGAGTGACCAGTGCCACCATCTGAGCTGAACGGGTAAACAGGATGGTCCTGTCATGTCACCCTCCACCCGTCCTCCCTCTCGCGTGCGAGATTGATTGAGCTACATTTAGCTGATTGGTCGAGAGGAGACCCTCCCTCCCCTGAAGCTGTTGACTGCTTAGGTTGTCATTCCAACCTAAACTAATACGTTTACCACTAAAAAATAAAGACATTTTCTTTAACTACCATTTAGTTGAATTTATTTAATTTCTATTTCGGATTTATCCGTTTTATAACCTTAACATGTTTATGACATACAATAGTTAGTGGAGGCAGTAAGCCTAGTAACGCTAGTCTGCTACCAGTGGGTACAAATATTTTTTTAAATGTTGGTGACCTTGACGAACGCCAGCCTCCTCCCTGGCTTCCCTCTGAGCCTGAACAAGAAAAATGTTCAGGGTGACATTGCAATCTGAGTCCCTGGCTGTGGTCTGGCATATCTATTGGCAACCACAGACCAACGCTTTGGATATTATCCAGCAAGATGAGTGACATTGATGGTATCTGGGAAAATCTGTGTGCTCCTGTCAATTCAAGCTTTTAGGCCCGGTCGATAATATATATTTATTTGTTATCTATCAAGATCACAGTAAAAAGTCATGGGTGAAACTATACTGAACATTAAAACAGTGTTAACCTTTTTTGTTTATAAGCCTGCTTAACCTTCCTGGCTGAATTTTCCTCACTCCCAGAAGGATTATAAAATAAATGATCATAAACCTGTTGGTTTAATCAATTTCATGTTCGTAAACCATTTATTGAGACAGATTGAGACATCTATGTACCTTCGTACGAAAAAACGACTGAAAAATGTGACCGTAACTGAAGTTTAAAATGACTTAAGATGTTTCTCCTTGGATGGATCTTACTAGTACTACACTTATTTAAGAATTAAGTATTTAATTTGTCCAAAGGGATATTCATGCAACTGCATGCAACAGTGACATTTCAGATAGTAATTTCCTAGGATAAGTCACCTACCTCACAACAAATACAATACGTTACAAGTCCTTCTGTAATTATGTTGCCACCTGAGGAAGGCACAGCTCGTGATTTCTCTGAGATGATCCAAATATCAATAGCATAGTAAGAGATAGTAAATAGTTTTCTACCAAAATAATGTAGCGGCATATGGTTAAAAAACACCTCGCCCCACTCCCTTGCTTTGGTTAAAAGCAGAGTATGCTAGTGTTTCTTAAACGAGGTATCTGGAGGTGGTGGAATAAACATTTACTGCGAAAAACAGACAACAGACATGTCTCCCAGTAAGTACCTCCCACGAGCCCAGCTCACGGCAGCAAGGCTCAGGCGGCAGAACATTTGTGGGGAAGAAGTGTTTAAAGACGTTTCTTTCCAGTGTTCCAGAAGGCGCCTGCACAGAAATGTATGGCAGGGTTGAAGCTGGAGCACATCTAAACCGAAAAATCAAGGGCAAAGGAACAGGCATGACAAAGATCAGCATCCTGACATTTCTGTAGGGACCAGAACACCTTCCCAAGTTCATTTACATAGTACACCCCATCGACACTCCTACATAGCTAGCAAAAAGAAAAAACGAAACATAAAACCCAGACAGAGACTATGATCAAAACCAGACCCAGTGACATCTGCTTTGAAACCGAAACGGGCAGACAGCAACAGAAGTGGTGACATAAAGGAAAGAAAACGGGGCACCAAAGAGACCGGCCAAATTTAGAACGACAGCCAGCTTTTTTTTCTTCCCTTCCACACTAGGTGTACACCCGGGAAACTAAAACCCGACGATTCCCCCGCCATCCGGCATTCTGTAGTCACGACCGCCGAAACACACTGCCCAGGCTAAGTCAGACAGATATTTTGCACAAACATGCCATTTTTCTGCATGAGGGGAATAAACAAAGGGAGTTGGTAGAAATTTTTTCATTATTTTCACTTTTTGCATTATAGGGTTGTTCTTCAAACTGTAATAGTGTCTGAGAGTCTGCAATATTATTCCTTTTTAAAAATATCCGTTTTTTTTTTTTTTTTTTTTTTTTACAGTTTTTAATAACGGTAAACAAGAGAAGTCAACTTGTTAGGAAGAAATTTTCCCTATTCTTCCCCACAAAAGCCCAGCGTAGAATACCATGCTGCCTTTTCAAAGATTGAAATAAACAATTTGATCCCAGGAAAGAGGTAGGCGTCTTTATGCGCAACTGTGTTCAATGTCTTCTTTTTCCACCATGGGTTGGCACTCTCTTTCACCATTCTGTTGTCCAATATGCCACACAGGAGCTCTGCAAGCTCAGGATACAGAGTTGGGGAAACGGGCCAATAGCGCAGTCTCTTACAGGTGGTGCACTGCCTGTAGGGATCGGCTGAAAGACAACATTAGTGCGCGTGAGGTCATCTGGTTGTGGAACAAACACTTCCCTCTTCTTGTGGATCAGCCCTGTATATTTAACTCCTCGCGCTGTCATTTGATTGGCTTGAAGGTTTGACGACCTTAGACAGTTCCCGACAACCAGCAATGTTAGGAACATACCAATCAGATGTTGGTATGGCCCAGGCAAATAACATTGGACAGTTGCACTGGTACATAGTTGCTGAGAGGTGGGGGGGACAAAACTTAAGCCACTTATGTTTTCCAGAAACACCAGGCAAGTGGACTTCAAGAAGCAAGAGAATCATTCTCAGCCAACCTCCTCTACAAATCAGCAGCAGAAAATACATCAGTTTGTCTGGGTCTGTCTCTCCTCCACCTGAAAACATGAACGTCCATTTCATCGTTTGATACTGGCGAATCAGAGCCCTTGAAATCCCTGCATCTATTTGACTAGAAAGATTAACAAAGTTTCCCAGTAAGAAAGACCATTTAACCTGGCACAGAAGGGTACACAAGGACAAACTCAGTACCAGTTCCAATTAACTTGACATATCCATTAGTCTAGCCCCAGTGAAGAAACAAACAAGGCAAAATAATAAAAACAACTTGGTCACAAACCACATTGATCATTCTGTTCATGGATCAAATATTTTGAATCAAGTCTCCTGGGTTGGATAAATACAAAAAAAAAAAAAACTAAACAAACCAAAAAACTTCAGAACAGAAACACTGTTATTCACTCACAAACGAGCTAAATAAAGACAGCCGGACCCAGAAATACCTATATATTAACTCCTAGTCATCTCCCAAAACTGTGTTATTTTGCTAATGGCGAAACAACCCCAGGTCATGGATAAGGGTATAAATAACAGCGTGTGACAAGGTACATATGCAGGATGTTCTTGCTTTGAATCTGCTGTGATGACGATGAAACAAAACTCAGACGTCTCCCAGCAATACGAGGCACATCGCAGAATCCATTGAACTACTCCAATTACTACCATATTTCTACACCATAATTGTTACATATTGATATGGCATGTAATTTAATTGTGATCAGACTAGCCCACACTCAGCAGAAGGTTTGTGCCTTATCCTCCCTAATTAGCAGACGTCACGGATCCATTGTTTATGCTAGCTAAAACTCCACTGATTCGAAGCTGAGAGCGTCTTGTTCGTAATGTGTTCGCGGAAATGTTTGGAGATGATCCTAAAGAGCGATGCTGGGCTGATATTCAATCTTCAAGCATCTCAATAAAACATGACTTCACACTCCTGGTCTTATAGTGGTGTCAGACTTCAATAATATTTCTCCATTCGACCTGATCGCAGCGCTAAGCCCAATCAGAGGGTATGATGGACCCAAGAAGGTATGAGGTGATGGAACTGAAAAACAATCAAGCTAATCCCAACTCTTGTCGAGATTTTGTCATTTAAAGTAGCATCAACTCACAATGTCCAGACATACTTCCTAATAGGAGTGTGCCTCAGCCGGAACACAACATTTGGATAAGCTAGAGTATTTCCCAAATAGTGGGGAATCTTATGTGTGAAAGCGTGAGAGACCCATAATAATATGATTCGCTGTAGGAATCAAAGGGGGCTTCTCTTTCATTTCACAGAATTTGTCTGTCTGAATATTTTACGTATTGGATCTCACAAAAGCTCTTGAAAATAGGTAGGTGTAGTTGTAATACATCTCAAATGAACATATCAAAATTAAATTGCGGGGCCTCCCGAGTGGCTCTGACCAAGCACTACGAAATTGGAACAATTAAGCCATTGTTTGGCACTTTTTTTTTATTGATATTTGCAAAATGCAAAATGTTAGCATTGCATGTTTGCAGAACTTTGGGAGTAAACCCTGGTCACTCCTGATTTTACGGATTCCTATCAGATTCTGGATAAAGACATGTAACGGTGGATACGGAAACAGATCCAATATCATACCCCTTCTTTCTAGGATGGGACTAGGAATTTTTACGCTGGAACTTCAAACCTTCAAACCTTAGACTTTGTCCCACTAAGAGGCACTTCTCTAGTGGCTGAGCAGCCAATCCATGAGATTTCCGAGAGCAGCGGGCTAATGATGTGGACAGAATGGAAGTGTTAGCAAGCCATTAGCCATGATCTGCCACTGAATGAGACTCAATACAGAAAATAATTGAGGGTAACAATTGCAAATGGAGCAATGCAGAGCAGCCTAAGCAAAGCCTGGGTGAAGACACTTCTTGGGGGGAAACTTCTTTTCTCCATCTCTCCCTCATGCTGCCTCTAAAACGATCATTTAGAAGTAGAGTGTAGTAGCTAGCCTAGTCATCTAGTCTTGGAGGGCGGTAAGCATCCCGACGCCCCCTCAATATAAAAAGAACCACCGTTTCTCCTCGTCCCCCGCTCTCCTCATCTCCCAACCTCCCTCCCTCCCACCCTCCCTCCCTCCCCAGGCCTTGGCTCCTCTGGAAAATAGCAGATAATATCTGACAGCAGACAGCAGACATGGGCAGGTGCTCTGCAGGCCAGCCTCCTTGGAGGAATCGCCTTTACATTATTCATCACGTTACAGACGGGAGCCATGAAAGGTCAGTCAACCTTGAAAGCAGTAGGGCGATGCTCTGCCTGTGAAAGATGTCGTCAAGAGGGAACGTGTTTCTAAAACTGGCACAACGATAAATAACGCGTTAGATCAAGCACATTATTGGTGATGCGTGGCGCTTTACAAAAAAGAGCCCGCATCACGTAATATTTCACCAGCCAATTAATCATGTACTGTATATTTGCTTTTCGAGTGCGGAAGTTACTGATTGATCAAAATTTAAGGTGGTTGACGCATTTGCATGTGCACCTGTACATGTAAGCCTTACATGTTCCAGGTCTCTCCAAAAGCCTTAGAAAAAAGTTTGAATACATATTAAATAATGTCTAAAAATACATATTTTGGCTGGGCTTTATCCTCACAAGCACAAGTGAATTTACTATTGATCCGCTTTATTGCCTCTATGGAATTAATGGCATCGACCACTATGTGGAATACCGACTCACCACGCCACACAGCTGTAGAAACATTTAGGCACATACTCTGGTCTGCATACTCATTAGTTTGCTCCTCACCTCTGATTTATTGAGCAGCATTCTTTGCCCTTTCTGCCTCCAGGTGAACCATTACTCCTCCCTTTGTTGTACCTGCTGTTCCAGCACTTTTCCTAATATCCTGACCTTTATATTAACAGTAAATGTCATTATTTATCCTCCTTTCCCTGGGCAATCTGCAGAGCCCCAATAATCCTCTCTTATCTGGATTCAGTTTGATTCCTATTCTTCTACAGGCGTCGGTGCCAGCTCAGAAAAACAAGTTTGCTTGCCCGGGTCCAATCGTTTACCTTGATCCTGTAATAAAATAAATGGCAGCTGCAGTTACACCTCCCTCTGTGCTTGCGGTGACTTGAGGCACTTTGCTGAAGTTTATAATCATGCATTAGAGGGTACTCCAGCTAGCCAAGCCAGTCTGAACTGTACCAAACTGTCGAACGCCTCGGTAATATAACTTCACAGACAGCTGGTGAAGGAAGGATCAGTATACTCAGAGGATAAATGGGAGATAAGAAAGGGAATCTTAACTGCTCCGCAAACACCATCCCTTTAAAACACATTCCTTCCTGCTTACTACGATAGATTCTCGTGTGTTCAGACGTTTATTTGCCTTGCCAGACTATGCAATTATATACGATGAGGAACTATATAGCCTATGTAACTAAATAAACTCTGGAACTATGTAACTAAATAAAATCTAATAAATATCAGGGCTGGTTTTCCACCTCGTCCTTTTTGGGATATGTTCTGTGAGTGAATAGTTGGGCCAGCACTGCGATATGGTGATTCTTGCTAACAGTAACTGTTGAAGTGCAGTGTCTGTTGGCTACACTTGTGTACTGCTAAGCATACTGTAGCATGCGAGGGCGCACTCGGCCCGAAAACGGCTGGAGAACGAGGCGTTTGGGGAATGTTTCTGCCGCATAATTTAAAAAAAACTTAGTTACTTACAAAGAAAAAATAAACACATAAACTACTAAGTATGCAACTAAACAAAAACCACCCTTTCGGGGCCAACGAACAAACCATTCTCATTAACAGTCATGTCCATCTATCTTCTTTTAAAGAGCCTGGAAATTGTTGGCACCGGAGTGTGATCACCATCAGTGGAACTACAGTCAGTTGCACAACGAGGTACAATTAGAGGGCGTGGCCTTTGGTCCATTGTACAGCTTGTGAGGGTGTGGCATTTGGTCCATTGTCCAGGTTGGGAGGGCGTGGCTTCTGGTCCACCGTTCAGCTTGGGAGGGTGTGGCATTTGTTCCATCGCCCAGCTTGGGAGGGCGTGGCATTTGGTCCATCGTCCAACCTCAGCCGAGGTGGAGAAGGGAAGCCATTTACGGAGCTTTTATTTTGAGCAGTAACTCTACACGGCGACTGTGACTCTGGAGGCGTCCATGGAACATAGTGGGGAAGTGCAGAAAATATTCACAGTCTGATAACTTGTGAAAATTGCTGAATATTTTATTAACCACGATTTGAGATATAATTTAAATATTAAAAAACTTTAAATCCTTCAAGACATTAATAAAATATGGCTACATAGATCTCTAAATCTAAGAAAAGAAGTAATTCTTAGCTTTTAAGCTGTGAAGAAATACCAGATGTTGCATAAATTTGGCAAAAATGTGCAATGAATCCTACATTTGGCACGTTGTAGTAAAACTCTGAAGGAACAACAACAACAAACCCAATTCTGTTTGTGGTACACCAAGAACATTTCAAGCCACATTGCCCCAGGCAGCATTAAAGCTAATAAATGCAGTTCTGACCACAACCAAAACTTCGCATTGCTAAGGAGGCCTTTAAGGGCATTTAGCATGAATTGTTTGCTTATTTTTCTTGATAATGGCTGCACAGAAACAAAGGAAAAAAACAAAACACGCACTAACTTTCCATGTAGCATGTAGAAGCCGGAAGATCCAAATTAACTCCTTGCTGAGCACAGACCGCTTTTTAAGAAGTCTCCTCTGTCCCTTCCTCCATCATGAACTGGAGGAATTAACAGGACTCGGCGCCTCTGGGCTGTTAAAACCTCCCACTAATGGCTCAACACCACAGGACAGTGTGCAGAACTGGGGGTTTGTACATTTAGATTAAACTCATTGACCAACCTGCCATGATTCAGCGTCTCTGTAGCTAATGATGGAATTCCTCCCAGACATATTGAGCAATGGGGACAGATATAGACATATATTACAATCAACTGGGGGAAGACGATGGAATTATCAGAGAAAGTGATGCAGTCGGTGGGCAAACCTCCAGGTTTACACATAATGGGACTAATGCCGTCGCTACAAAACTTGAACCATTAGCTTTTCTTACTTTGCAGCTTTAAGTTTTGATTTTGTTTAATGTGGCTTTGCACACACTCTTTCTTTCACTGCCTGCTGGCTCCTCCAACGTATCTACAACAGACAATGGCACTGTCGTTCAGATTTTGAACAATAAACTGTAATGTAGATGGATTAAAAATCAACTTGACAACTGTAGATTTGCATGGTGTCTAGAGGAAATGATACTGGGTAGGGATTTAGCAGAAAATTCTTCACACTACACAGGCAAGCTGAGCTGGTGCCCAATATACCCTTTGAAAATCAAACCACTATGTTTAAAAATTTAGTTTATGTCCATACCCTCACTGGATATGAATACACCAAGCAGAACCTAGAACTTACAGTATAGTTAAGCTGTATACATCCTGGCAATGCATGATTAGATTTTTTTTGTCTCTAAATACAGAGCCATTTTATTTAAACGGGTAACCAAGGCAACCAAAATCTTAATCTATGAAAGAAAATAAGCCAAGAAACCTGTTTGAAATGCAATTAGACCAAACAAGCCGGTAATACCTTTTCGGAAACAAAAGATAACATGTCGGGTTTTAAGACAGAAAATTACCCTTATCCAAATTTAGAACATGTTGTGAACAAGGTAATGTGCATTTTTAAAAAAGGTTAATACCAAATGAGCGGCAGAATTAATATTTTGTTTGCAGCCCGGGGGCTGGCATTATAAACGCTCAAATGTTCCCTTCGGGATTTGGTAACATCTGGTTCCAGAGTGGCCTTTCATAACGATGCCTGCCCTCTCCCGGTGGATTGACTTGGCTGTCTCGTCGACAGAATGAGCGCAAACTAAATAAAAACCTCGCCAACAGCTCGCTCGGCACAAACACCAGGCCTCAAATCAAATCAGCTCCTTGGGAGACAGGTGCTGTTGAGAGGCCCCCTTTGTTATTAGTCCGACTCAACCCCCGTGCTCCTGCTGCTTCCCTGATACCGCGGCGACCGTGCTGAGGAGAAAATGAGGCAAACTCTTTCTTCTAGCGCGCCGCGGAGGCTAAACTGTTAAAGTCAAGCAGACGACTCGTACAGTGGCAGATCAAAATGCAGCTTAGTATTTCTTTGTCCCCTTCACGGGACAAGGCTGCCTCTGCAGTGTCTTTCAAGATTTGATTTCCCACTGGGTAAATGGAGCAGAATCACTATCTCTTTGGCTCGTGTTGCCGCAGCACAGAATTTTCACCATCGGATCAGTCATGTTCACAGTGTTGTGGCTATTGAAGTGCTAGGTTTACCCGAGCGCACGTGCCGGGCTCTCGGGGTCATTAACGGTGTGTGACGTTGGATAAAAGATGTGTTTAAAATGTTTCTTCTGGTCCTTTCGATTTTTGATGCTGTCCCACAAAATATGTCATCTGTACCGTTAATGGGCTTTCTGTGGACTGGTGTACTGCAAAAAAACCCTCTATCCAGAGCACATATAAAGAAGGAAGTCTTTGTGGAAAAAAACCTCAGGAACAGTATTCTCGCAGAACAGTAAATCATGGTTTTTTTCTGGCTTTGTTGCTTCGAGGGCGTTTTGACACTGATTAAGTCGTTGTGGGCGAGGCGTTTTTTCCCCTACACTGGCTTCCACAAGGGGGCCTCGTTGTGCTTTCAGAAATTAGCGCACTGCTCCTAAACAACAGATGAGTATTAACCTCCCGCAGCCTTCTCTGTAAATGTGTGGCTCTATAATTGCCAGTGAAAGCACTATTTGAAATTTTCTTCTCGGTGGGTAATGAGATTTGAGTATACACTTTAAAGAACCGTACAAAACTGGATAGAAGGTACATGCAGCCTGCCAGTGACCCGGCTGTATTGTTTCTCTGTCTTCTAATAAGAGATCCCCCTCACTCTGTCCACAAAGCAGAGTCCGAAACACAGGGAAGCCAGAGTGTAAAAATCGGCCCCTCCTTACAGTGAGTGATGTCTAAAACGTTCAATAAAAGAAAAGCAAGATAGCCGATGAAAGGCGGGTTTGGTGGAGAAATTGGATGACTAAACGGGAATAATAGATTGAAATGGAGTGTGTGGATGCTGAATCAGAAACGCTTAGTGGGGGAGAGCTAAGGCAGTATTGTTTTCTTGCCGAGCCTTGTCAGAGCAGAAAAGGCCCAGGGCAGAAGTACCTTCAGATAGCAGAGCTGTGTGTGTGTGTTTACATCAGCTGTGCGGATCGCCCTTTCTTTCGCCACTGTATTAGTACCACCACAGGCTTCTGAACCCCGGCCTTTGGGACTGAACTCTTCAAAGAAAAGGCTAAAACAAGACGCAGTGGCCCCATGTTGCTTTAAATCCAGGTGCTCAGCATCCATTTATTTTAATATTCAGCTCATAAACTGGGAGGCCCAGTTCCGCACAGCAGAAAAACTCACCCCCTCACCCTCGTATCTTGACCAATGTCAGGGACTTCTGCTAGAATATCCACAATCATGCTTGCTCTAACTGTGAGTCTGGATCAATTTCTCTTGACCCATCTCCTCTTTAAACTAACTCTTCAGGACCTACTTGTGATTAACATAACTACATGACACAAAGCCCTTAAAGCAATCTACTTTAAGCAATTGTAAGTAATGCTTCAGTACTAATCTGTTTGTAGCATACGATGTTGCAACCTCTGAATTCCACACTCAGCCCTTTATGCAAATTAAGGATGCAGACAAATATTTGTCATTTCTCCTTTTAAAAGAAAAAACGGTTTTCAATATGCACTGTGATAATAAAAAAAAGGAATACGTATGTGTTACTAAGATCACCCTCTTCACATGGGATGTTTCACATTGTTAAAGCATAAGAGAAAATTTCATTTATCAATGTGTAAATCTCTTAATTCCTGAAACCAACCCTTTTCAAAGGAAGCCACCATCAGTCTCAAGCAGTGTTTTACTCAGCGTTTAAACTCCTATGAAAAAATAGAATCTCAAGGTTGGTAAAAGTCATCCAAGAAACATATAAAATCAATAGAGGGTGGAGAGGACTGAAGTGAAGAAATTTATCTGAAATATTGTGAGGCGAAGATGAACATCAATGAAATGCAGTTTGTCTTGCCATGGGGAAAATAAAATAAAATGGTTGATCCAAATGAATAAAGAGTGCACCTTTGGTGCAGGGCTCCTACGGAAGGGACCTGCTTTGCAACCTGATTTATTTGCTGCTTATGAGACACTGGAACTGGTGTGCCTGGAACGGGCGATCCTGGCTCAGATGATCAAACGACGCACAAAGTCGCTCAGGTAATTCGTTTTGTCCATTCTAGCATTTAATTGAACGGTAGCTGAAATTCCTCGATGCCTGTCTACCTGCTCTATATACAGTTACATTTACATTTTTGGCATTTAGCAGACGCTTTTAACCAGAGCGGTGCACAAAACTGCTGTAGTTTTAGGGTTCAAGTGCAATACAAAACTGAGCTTTCTTGCTCAATTGATGATGACTGAGAGCCGGTAAAAGACTAATGCTGCAAAGAGATAAAATGTCAGTAAACATGCTAAACCATATAGCACACCACAGCCACAAACTCACTGTCTGTAGGAGCGACCCATTTTCGCGAACGGCAACTGAGTGTATACGTTAAATAGAAGACTTTTCTACTATATTTTGATATGTATTATGAAGGTTGTTTTGTGATTGTAACAATATTCCGTAGATCTTTGGGAATTTAGAAGTGTGGTGAACAGAGGCCTCAACAGGAAGTGACAGGAAATTGGCAGTCTGATTCTTAGTACCAGGGAAATCCTAGTCGAAGCACAGCAAATCGGCAGACACTCGAGCGTCCCAGCACAGCCTTTTGTTGTAAGCAGCTGAGCCGGCGTCTGGTGATTCGATCTCAAAATAAAGAGTCGACCGAGGAGTCACAGTCTCCATTCCTCCATGACCCGAAGCTTCTTCCTGGAACGCTGAGCATTTGCGTTCAGCAGGAGTGTCCGAGAAGCAAAGGCAACACTGTGACATTTTCATTGTGATCTTGACTGAAACTGCACCGAAGCCGTCGTGTGTGTCGCAACCGGACTTGATGTGCATAGACAGCAATCACTATCCTTTCTTCTCCTCTCTTTCCTTATTAACTATGCACATACATTAAGCAGTGCCCTCTAGTGGTACAGTATAAACACAACAGGGGTATTTGCTGCTGGTTCAACACCTTTAAAATCATGTTAAAAATTGAAAGAAAAGACTTGTAGGTTGATAAAATGGATTTATATAAAAATATCAAATGCTAATAATAATAATAATATTTTGAGCCTTTTTATTTGAAGTCATCACCTGGAGAAAGATTTACTTGGAATGAGTACAT
>JAOVYW010054612.1:0-23475 GCA_025775045.1 Hiodon tergisus | reverse complement strand
GCCACTTTGGAGAAAAGAGTGAGAGATCTTCAAGGACACAGCGCTGTCAGGGTTGTTTGTGCCGTCTCGTTGCAGAGATCCTCTCTAATCAGACCCCCTCCGAGACCCCTCAGACAGACTGCGTTCGTCTCCCTCGGACAGACCGAGCTCTGCCAGACGTGTTTGTCTCGGGGACCAGCTCTTGGTCACATGGGCACCTCTGATATGACACGGGCTGCATCTCACCACGCTGTTTACTTTCACCTGGACTTCACTGAGCGCGGCGGTCATTGCTGGTTAAACCAGAGAACTGTGCTGTCACTTTCAGTTCCCCCCCTCTTGTTTCGTGTGCGTCTTGTTTTTAATGGCATCGCTAGGGCATTGCCGAGACAAAAAGCACTCTCTTACAATCCGTGACCGTCTGGTCAATAAGTGTCCCCACTGCAGATCATATCCCTCTTAACACTCGGACACAGGGTAATTCCCCTGCATTGTACCTGCAAGGTCAGTGTGAAACATTGAAAAGCAATGGCACTGATGTTAAAAAAAACCTCAATAGCGCTTCTGGAAAACGACGAAGTGCGCTGGTTGAACTGTTAAACGTGCGCTTAACCATTGCCTCCTGGGTGCCAAGGGCTACTGCTGTGCTGTAATACTGTTGCACTAGGCAAGCAGACTGTTCTGAGGAATCAGAAATGGAGAGGAGGCAGTGATGGGAATCTGAGGCAGCAGCTGAATATCAATGCAGCCGCCTCAGAACTCAGGGCTGCAGTGCACCAAAAATCAGGTACTGGAGGAGAAGAAAACTTCAACAGAAGATGAAAGGCAACACGCATTTGCCTTATCGTTTCAGACCACTCACATCACCAGACTCAAATTAACAATGTTAATGCTTGTGCGATTAGGTACTTCCAAAATAGATCGATACTTTTAATTTTAATTTTATTTTTTATGTCTGTTTTTTGTTTCACGTCTCCTTCACAAAACCCATTAATCTCCATATCAATGAAACTACCAAGCCACAGATGTATATATAAAAGTTTCCAATCAGTAACTACACATGTGGTAAACTAGAAGCACAGGGGACAGACTGTAAGCAGTACTTCCTCCACACTGTTTGTGAACGGGGAAGGCTGTTCAGTTTCCCTAGACCCAGATCTGCTCCAGTTCAGTGTTCTTTACCTCCATGTAAGCGGGGAGATTTTGCCTGGGTAATGGAAGGAAACCGAACAGTTTTTCTCGTGGAGACACAAAATCGTGAAAAATCTACACACTCACCCTTAAGATCGACCCTTAAGACCAGACTTTTGTCATTTGATATTCATGGGAGCGGCCCAACTGTGTGGGGCACGGGTTTTTTTTATTTTCAATCATCGACAATGTAAGTTAGCAAACTACCAAGTCAGCTGAGTTAGTAAAACTACCTGATAATGATTTAATTCATTGTTTGAGATGGGTCAGATTTAGTCTGCTTCATTTAAATGAATATATCTGTATATCAGCACACACAGAAAGAGGAAACTGTATTTACTTTCATTGTTCAAACGAGCAGGTCATGACAAAGTAGGCCTGCATCACTCCGAATTGATTTATGTAACAACCGATTGATGAGTCCAGTCGTATACTTCATGCCTTAAGTCTTAATTAAATCAATTCTGTTGTGGTGACCAGGGAAAACCCTTTACAGAGAAAGGGGCTTACTGGCACTTGAAGGGGGGGAAGGAAGGATTGCTGTAAAAGGCTCATGAATCAGAATGAACCAAAGGAACCTCAGGAAAGCTTATGCATTGCCTGCACTAACCAAGGGGGGATAAATTAATACAACCTGGGTTGCATCAAATCATGGGCACTGTCCAGAAACCTTATAAACAGAAGAATCCAGAAGCTCTAGTGCTATAGTGGTAAAAAGACAAGACAAGGCTAATTCTCACAAATGTATTATTTAATGAATTGCTTCTTATCTTTACCATTCTTTATATACATTCTGAAATCTAATTAGAAAACCCCATACTGATGCTCTCCAGGAAACCAGGACACAGCACCAGACATTCCAATAAAACTCTTATTTCCCATGCTTGTTTACAATCGTATGCACATTTTTCCAATCTTGGGTGACATCTGATGCAAGGGCATAGTTTTGCAGATAGATTTTGCAGCAAAAGCAAAATGATGTATTTGAAATAATTGAATAAACTATTCCTACTGCCTTTAGGAAAACACTTTTAATCTGACATTTAAAAAAAATATAAATAGTTACTGTTTATACAATGCACCAACACCAATTTGTTTGTCTGTGAGTGCATACCTGGGTTGTGATTAAGGCAATAGGTGTAAAACAAATTTAGATTGTTGTTGTAGTATCAGAATAATTAACCTTGCAAAACAAAGCATCAGTTATATTATATAGAAAAAAACCTTTAACAACTAAAAAATGTAAACCGAGGTCAAGTTAGCTTGGCATGTAATATTCAACTCACGCTAACGTGACATGAATGGAAATGGTTCTCTCCACGTAGTACGGTGTGTGGAGGAAATACTTCCGGTAAGATTGGACAAGTGGTGCACAAGGAAAGATGCAACTGTCTTTTTACGCGGAAAGAACGGTAACCTTGTACTGTCCATGTGAGAAGTGCTGACACGCTACGGACACTGAAAGCACCTGCGATTCCCCTACACGCTTAGCGTAAGTGATTGCAACCAAATAGGTTGTGTTGAAAAGATAAAAGCCTCATGACCGTCGAGCACATGTGCTCGGAGGGAGGTTTCATCACGGCTTGCAAGCACAACATTCAACCTCTACTGGGAAACAATTTTCTTCCTCAGAAGGCCGCACTGATGCAGGCCAAGGCCTCCTGGGCCACATGGTGCCACCAGTAAGACTCCGGCTCGCTCCAGCCCCTTATTCCCCGGGTGGAGCGGCAGCAGCACCACCCAGGGGAATTCATAAAGCAGGCCCGAGGGCCACGTGGTGCCACCAGTAAGACTCCTCGTCTTTTTCCCATGGAGAATTAGCGGGGGCACCTCTTGGGAGGTGAAGAGCCTATCGGAACCACCCCGAACCGTTTTAAAATGAGGCTCACAACCTGAGGGTTGAGACTTCGATCGGCGCCGTCCATTTGGCACCACGCCAGGATCACAAAGGAAAGTTTTGATATATGCTGCACAATGGTCAAAATGATATATTCTGGCAAGAGCTCTCCCTTAAAAAAAACTAAACAAATCCAGTTAAAGTGTAAAATATTTCTAAGGTTCCTAAAGAGTCAGACAGACAAGAGAAAATGTAACTCTCGCTTCATCTTTTCAGGCTCAGTAATCTAGTCAATGAATGGATACTCATACACTCATTTTTTTGTCTTTACTTTGGCATACTTTGCTAATCTGAGTCTTGGATTAGTATGCTAGACATGTTGGAATTTCATTTAAAATACAAACTGTTGTGAAATCCCATCCAAATAAATAAGTCTTCAAAAGCACAACCAAAATTACAGGAAAAAGATTAATTCTAGTCCATAAGGTAAAAGACATGTACATAATGTCATTTAAAAATATATATATTGAATATATATTTGAAATTTCAACAAGACGATAATGGTGTTTTTGTGTTATTAAAAGCATGGTTCATCAAGGTCTATTGGTCACCTCGTCTTACACATTTGCCCTTGAGATCATCTCCAGAACGTGAGTCACACACCCCGTGGCCTCTTCTTGAACTCAAAATGTGGGTGACGTATTTGTTGGAACCAAGCAACGTGTCATCCATTCGCTACACTGGGGAAATTTGCATAATCCTTGCAGGATGACTTGCCCTAAAACGTTTTTACTGCTTCAACCCAACCCCCTATAATAACGGCTGAGTTGAGGATGTCTAGGGAATTTAGTGTTCTCCTGTCAAATACAGCTCCGTCGTAGCCATAATAACAAATCACCATCAATCATAGTAGCCTCTATATTCATAATGAATGTGTTTCAGCGATTAGTGTTTTTAACAGGTCTTGAACCTGTTTCCATTGTTGTTCACAGATCCAGCCCAGTTGCTCTGCCCTCTTCACTAATGCTATAGTTACTAATATAGTTCACGCTCCTCTTGCACGTGCTAGCGTTTTTCTGTTACAAAGATGGGTCTTCAGCAGCGTAAATCCTCTGTTAGGGCATCTGTCAGTGCATCCTTTTTCGTGCATGGGATACGTGACATCTGTTGCCAGATCTGGCTGCGGTCAGGCAGGTCGTCGAACTCGGAGAGGGTATGCCCACAGATCAATGTCATTCGACATATCGGAGTGACGGGAACACACAACAGCGAGGGGGTCTACAAAGAATTGTTTCCATCCACAGGCAGAGAAAATATCTTATACGTCAACTGCATTTTGTATTTAAACTGAGTTCATACAATTAAACAACATTGCAAGGCTAAGCAAAAGAGGATATGCAAATCACGAAAATATGAACATTTTAAAATTTAAACACAGAAACTAAGGGGACCCCTAAATCCATTAGTCAAAGTTAAGTAGAAGGTGCGAATTAGTAACAGTGGATGCGTTCACTCAAAAAGACAAAGGCTCCGTTGATTAAATGAAATTTTATAATTAGGTCAAAGAAAAGAAGGCAGCAGTACAATAACTTCAAACTAAAGGTCCGTGACTTCCTGCAGCGGTGCAGGGCAATAGACCAGGAGGGGCTAAGCCCATTGCCCCACTTTATCTGACTCCCCAAAGGGAATTGCCAGGCAAATTAGAAAGTCCACTCTGCTTAGGTATGACGGAGACTCTGGTCCAAAGTAGGCTGGATGTGACAGCCCTGAAATGACGCGCTCCTTTGACTGCCTTTGAAAAAAGAAAAAGAAAAGGCACACAAATTCATCTTCTCACTTCCATGGGAATGGGTAAATCATGATGACAGTCTAATTACTGGAGCCTGGATAGCCTTTGAGCTGGCTTCGTGGAAACACAATGCGATGCCCAGTGTGTTAACGACAATGAAACTATACCGGGGGAAAAACGCACTCATTTAATATGTGAACAAATGAAAACAAATAATTGTCTTAATTTCTTTATGATAAAATATACTGTTGCCTGAATAGCAATTCACTAAATAAATAGCAATTAGCAACAGGCAATGTGTACCATCACAGCCGTGCAAAATTAAGATACAGGAGAAGGGAACGATTAAATACAACAAAAGTGTCAAGACAAGGAATTCATTCTCAGGCAAGTGAACATGATTGCTTTGAGTGTTTGATTTTCAGATGGCTCACCTACTAATTACATTCCATGCAGGTATCATTAGGGCAAAGCCACACAGATTTCACAGCTCAGTTCAAAACAAGTGCTGTTGAATAATTCATTAGGTGATGCAGGAAATATTTTCAGGTGCCACAGCACACATCTGTCACGGAGATACCATTTCTAAATTCATGGGTGCATCTGTTTCCCTTATAATGCTGGTCCCTCCTCCCTTACTCCACTCTCTCCCCCTGGGGTTTTTTTCCTCTTTGTTGTTGTTCTGTTTCACCAATTTTTGGGGGGCACCACTGTGAGCCCTATGATCCTATGTAAAACATCTGACCTCTGCTGACTTGCATGCTGTAACTAGATCGATTACATGAGCGGTCTGTGCAGTCCTCAGACCTAAACCCAACAGAGCATCGCTGGGATGGGATTGAACAGGCTGGGTGATTCCATGGCGTTAACAGGGACCAACATCCCTGTGGAACTTTTCCCAAATTCTTCCATGCGTGGAAGAATTCAGGCTGTTCTGGAGGCAAGTGGGTTTATTCAAACTTTCAGCCAACATGAAGTGAAAAACTCGATGTTTACTTGTACCTTGTCGTATTATCATGCACCATTTCCCAAGGCCTCCAATGCACCCTGTCACTGAGGCCAATTTTACCCATGCAAAGCCTGTTATTTGCAATGATCAAGATGCACATTGCAGGGTACACTTTCCAGAACAACTTGGCAGTAAAAGTATAGACATCACACATTGAAGCATAACCGACACTAATCATGTCATGGTCTAAGCTGTGTCCCCGGACATGTTTACAACCAGGGACAGCTAAAAAGTTTAAATTACGTGTTGTGTCTGTAATATCCTAGTCTGATAAAGTCATATTTATCCACTATAGGTGAAAATAAATTCTATTTTTAAATAAACATACTGCTTAAAATGCAATATTCAGTCACTGAAAAGCTCTCTCGGAGACTCATTGCACCAAGCTAGAACTATACTCTATCTGACTTACAAATTACTCAATGCCAAGCAAAGCTATTGCAGGCGTTTGCGTTTAGGCTAAAATACACCGTTAAAAACCTACAGTGGGCAGCTGTAAAGAGTACACGTAAGCCAATCATAAACATAAAGCTCCTTTACCTGTGAAGCTTTTGTTATATTATTTCACTGCTGCAGTATCAAGTGAAACTACCACAATGACACTATGCCTCTGATACCGCTTGGAGACTTCAGCAGCGATAACAACCCCCATTCATTAAAGCTGGCTGTGTTCGATGCCCAGCCAACAGTGAGTACGTAAAGGTGGATGCACAAAGGACAGATTGCAGGGGTTTGGGTGATTTTGTTTTTTGGATACCACATGACTCTGTGGAGAACACAGAATGTTGACACTTCGTCAGCCGAGTACACCAGCGCTAGTTCTTTGTGAGTCAAGGTATGAAAGCAGACCTCTCAGTTCCAGTGCTGCGCCTGGCAGATCCAACCTGCAGAGGTTACATAACTTTTCACCCTTTTGCTCCATTAATTACCCCATATTGCTGACTCACTGAAGAAGACTGTCGACAAGCATCATGGTCAAGTTCAACTATCCCCTTCAGCTGCATAATGTTATTGTTATTCAAAATATGTAATAACTGGATTTAGGCATTGTTAGCTCAGTGAAAACAAAAATTAAAACCCTGGAGTCAAGTTCAATGTGGTTGCCATGATAAACCTCGAGTAAAGTCTGGAAGACATTTTTCATCCCAGCCTCTGTTTGACACATTCCGTTGGCGGAAGGTTTCCTTGCTCTCAAAAGTTCCTGTTATCGTTGCCATGCAACAAACCATACCACTGATGTGAGCGATGTTTGTGGAATAATACATTAACATCTTTGCTAAGTCCATCTAAAGCAGCTCTGTCAGAATACATAAATTTAAATAAATAAATCAAATAAAATGTGATAAATAAATATGAATATGTTTTTGGAGTTATTTGTCCAGATGTGGTGTAGCGTGTACAGTGTTTATTCTAAAATAATCTCACCGGACGGAGAATCCTGAAGTAGGATCTTGAGGTGTTGACACCAGTGAGTCAGACTGGATAAAGTGTGCTTCAGGGCAAACATTTTGTCTCACTGGTGACATGTCTGGGGAACACCAGAGAAAATGCGGGATTCTGCCGGTTAATTCACAGCAGCTGTGGGTGCAGTGGTCAAGGTGTCAGTTTTGTAAGCAAATGTCTTGTACACACACACACACACACACAAACTCAACACAGCCCAGGACCCTGGTGCAAAATTATCTGCATCTGTGTTTTCATATGCATCATCTGCATGATATGGTTGATATGTTAATAATGATACTCTACATTCACTTAGACATTATTTAAATCAAGTAGCTACTATATTTAAATCAGAAGGGTTGATGCATTTCAATACATTTCAAACTTTTCCCTGTTGCTTAACTGTAAACAATAAGTGTAGAAGAGTTACCTAAAAGCTGCGTCTGATTTAGATCTAGAGACAGATTTCTATAACACTACTCCTAATTTTAGAACAGCACAGGTATCAATTGCCTTCTTATCTAAACGTCTATTCAAGTAAACGTAATTTCTCAGTATTAAGGGAAAAAGTAATCAGAGTTGTATGGGGTTTTGTGGGAAATATACGCTTAATACGTATATGCCAAATATATTCCCTTTTTTTTATTCTCACAAAACCTGTCATTAAAGTGACTAAATATCACAATAGTATTAAATTACAGAGGTATTTCTTTTTCAGAATCACCCACTTAAAATTGCCATACTGTTGACTTGAGCAATTATAAATACAAAGCACACCGTGTCCACGCATGGTGTGATGCAAATAAGTATCTCTGGGAAGCAAATGTAAACTGACAGTCAGGAAAGGTGTAACAACGGAGGCAACTCCTCTGTTTCCCCCGGCGGTCATATCACGGATGTAGGCGGGGAGGTGTGTGCTGAGCTGCCAGTGCTAGAACCTTCCGATTCCCCCCCTCGCCGCCCCGCGGCGCAGAGCTCTCCCCGGACAGCCGAGCATGTGATTAAAGGGGAGGTACGGGGAGCCACCGTGCATGCTAACCGTCCGACCACAGGCCCGTCTGCTGCAGAGCCGTCTAGCTCACGGTCACACCAAGGGCAACCCCCTTCCCAGCTCACAGAAGGGTCCCCTTCTGTCGGCCCGCGTTTGAGGGCCAGACTGGTGGGGATATGGGGGCTGGATTGATTGCTTTAAGGGAGGGATTTTGCACAGTGAGGATGCTCATCTAATCGATTAGCAGAATATTCAGTGCTAAAGTGCTGAATTGCAAAGAGCACACCACAGTATTATCACATAAGTTTTCTATCATTATAATGATGTTCAAGACTGTCGTAATCTAATTTAAAAGAATAATTGACTGTCGATGTCAGTAACTGCAACGCCAGGAGTATGGATAGCATGAATTGTAGTCGGTGAACATGAACTGGCGAACGGTAATCACTTAACAGCATCCTGTGAGCCTGCAGGCCATCGGTGCTGTTGGTGAAGGCCGAGCCCATCCACCTGTAAGGGCTGAACTTCCTGTATGGAATGAGTGGTTTGAAAGGGAATGAATGGGAGACGATTTGGACCAATTGGACCAATTGGAATCTTCGGTGTCATAGGTTACCTGGGTCTCAGGCAATTGACCCAAGATTAAATATGAAATTGGCAAATTTCCAAATTGGGATGAATATAAGGCACACAAAAAAGTTTTTACTACAAAATGATATCAAAAGGGGGATATACAGCATTTATTTCAAGTAACCCCTCATCTATTACAATTATCAATTACTGACAGCAAAAAGACATGATAACCCACATTCTAATCTCTTTTTAAACATGCAATTATATAACATGCTGTGTTATTTGGCACAGTGTGGCGTATCATACGGGGGAACAAAACACCTTCTTTTTAATTAAGTGAGGATTTGCCTTATTAATTTATCTAGTTAAGTTTTTTGAGGCTTTGCCATTTGTTTTCATGTTTCTACAAAGCATGAAAACGCACTTGTGGTATATTACCATTATTTTGTTTTAAAGTCCTTGTGTCAGCTTGTTGAATGTTAAGACATATGTAAAATTAAATATTGAAAGGAAAGGAATGCCCTATAGCGTGATATGTTTCTTATGATGAACCACTACAAGCTGATCATTTTCTAAAAACCCCAATAGACAAGTTTAATTATAGATTGCACACTAGTGTTAACCTCATAACAGATTTTGAAGCCGCATTTTTTTGTTGTTGCCCAATTTAACATGTAAAAGATTCACAATCAATATTTTATTCATCATAGAATCAATTCATTAATATTCAATATATTAAAAACAGTACTAACATAGAAAAGGCAGAAAATGTATCCTCAGGCTTGGCAAAAATTCAAAGGAGAAAATAATATGTCTGTTCAACTGGTGATGGTTCAATATATCGGACAATTATTTCACTAATAACATGTGGAATTGCAAAAGTCATATTACATATGACTATATCTATACCATTGGCAATATTCTACAAAAGCTTGATGGCTTATTATGACCAAGACCCATGGAGACAAGCAGAAGACATATCCCTATGTTGAAAAATAGACTATAGAAATAATACTAAAAGCTACATTTCAAATGCAGTTACAGAGGTATTTGTTATTAATTATCTTATAATCTTAGTTGTCCGGCCATAAAACTGGGTACTATCCTAATGGCTTTCTAATAAATAAATTTATCCCGGACAATGAGGAATTAAAATAGTGAGGAACTGACTACGCAAACATTTGTCAAAGTTTATTTACATGCAATGGCAAAGCTAAGGTCTATAGTGCATTGCCGTGACTGAAACTGTCCTGTCACTGTTTAAACACACGCACAGTCATCGTGCAAAGGCCCCGTGTTTAGAACAGGCACTAACCATGAAGAAAAATCATCAGTCCGAATTTACATGACACCAGCACGCTCGGCTGATGTTTAAAACCCTTTACATATACCAATCCCCTCTTACCACTAGACCGTTCAGTGTGTGGGTTTTTATTCCACTCAGTTTCATAACCTATAGTCTTATCATTACAGACATGTGTTTAGGACTCATCTGCCTAGTAAAATTTATAACAATAATTGCATTTATATAGCACCTTGCACACATTAAATGCAGCCCAACGTGCAGTACAAAAAATAAGATGAAATACGTTTTTTAAAAGACAAAATCCTATGTAGGTTTTGCGGACACAACCTTTACACATGTTAAGAGCCAAACACATACATCTCATAAAAATGTAATGGTATAATTTTCTATTTAAATGAATGTACTGTCAGTGTTATTTACTTGCAGCTGATCGGGATAATGATGAAGCGTGTTTGTTTGCCAAGCAGATGAGTACCGCAACAGCTGTGCGCGAACAAGCTTATTACCAACAACACAGTTCCCATCACTACTAATAAGATTCATCCAGGCAGTTATAAACAATTTATGCATCTGGAACATTTCATGCACTGTCAATCAAGGCTTTATTCATCATTTATTCAGAATTCATAACACTTTGAAAGATGTGATACGACCGGCCACCATATTGTGGATGTCACAATTACAATGCACTTTTTTTGTAACTTAATGCCAAACACAAACATTAAATACCTCGTTAAAAAAAACTACATACTTCCTACATATTAGGCCGTAATATTTTTTAAGGAGATGTTATGTATTGAATGTAATCAACGCGACATTAGGAATTATTTAGTTAGGTGACCCAGTAGTAACAGTGGTAACTCTTCAACCACACGAAACTGAGATTTGTTTTGTTTTTGTTGTTGTCCAAGATGTTGTTGATGATTTATGCTGAACTACCGGAGAGCTCTGTATAAAGATGATTCTAAATCAGAGTGGCCAACTAGAAACTGTTGACTTGTGACCAGATCAAACAACAAGCCCTCACAAGCTTGTCATACGAGGCGCTAATATGTAATCGACCAACTCCGACGAATATAAAACAATATTTCAGAAAAATTGAGCCACCTCCCCAGAAGCTCAGCTTCAACACTTATGTTATCATTATAAACAGATAATTAATAATATGCTGTAATTGAATTGAGTAACCCCTGGGGTGTGCTGCTTATTTTTTTTATTTTTCAGGAGGCAGGCCCTCTTTCAGAAGGTCACATACAGGTCTCTTCTATGTCCCCTGTTCTATCTGCATGGTTTCATTGATAATATCTTGTGAGGTAATTTAATGGGTTCCTAAGCTGTTTTTTTAGTTTGGTTTTTGTGTGTGTGTCTGCCATTAGCATTATCAAGTTATTTATTCCTAGGGCTAGAATGGGCTTTTTCCACTGGCCAGTATTTTCCACTGTTTTAAGTGTAAGAAACCACTATCTGATAGCTACGATTTTTCCATTATTTTTTCGACTTTAAGCTATTCTTTGTAACTGCATACAGTTGTTCATAAGCACAGGAAGATGGATTGTGTGAACAATGAAACGCCGGGTTGTCATCGTCGACATCACTACAGCAGCTTAATTATTGTTCAAGTTCCCTCTCTAAATAACTTTCCGACAGAAAATGTGACTGTAGATTCCACCTCTCTGTGGGCATAGGTTGTTGCTAAAACAGTCCTTTTTTCAGTGCCACTGAGTTCATTTTGCTGAAGGCATACTGAAATGCCCAGAGCAGCTTAGCACAGTTTAATGTGTTCCCCGGGCTGTGGAGGAAGCACACTGCATAGCGAGATAGCTCCCCATTTTAACAATAAATACATTAGATACACACACACACACACACACACACACACACACACACACTGACACACACACACACACACACACGTGAAAAATAGTGCTACAGAGCCAGAAAAGTATTCAATTAATGCAAAGCAAAACATGGCCATTTAGTGCATTCTGCATTTCCCAAATATAAGCAGTGGCAATGATACTAAAGCGCTTTACAAGGACACCAAATAAATGGTTAGGCTCAGTTTGCATAACAATAAGTGGTGTGTGTTGAGCATAAGGCTTTTATCATAATAGTATTATCTAACAGGACCACTGGGACTTAAGTCACTGGAGAGGAAATATTGATTGGACCCTGTGTGACCTCACGTTAGTTTAATCATTTCCCGGTGAGGGGAGATTTCCCAGGGGTTTTCATGAAACGGGCAATATGCAATTTGGGCAACCTGTCTCCCTACAAGTGAACCTTACTTTGACTGATATCAAGAGTCAATTCAAAATAAATCTAGAAGAATGAACTTCCCTTTTTAAAAAACAAATTAAAGAACTTAACGTGATAACTGTATCCAACATCTATACAACAGCCTAACAACATGGACCATCAAAAGAAAATTTTAAAATCCATGTACTCTTCTATAGAAACAACATGTCCGAATAACCCTAAATAATTTTCTCCTTTAGCATCCTAATACAACACACCCTTTCATCAGTGTTGGCCTTGCTATCAATCTCCTTTTCCTACCAGTGAAAAACGTGCCTTTCTGGAGCAGCCCAGCCAGGATAATTGATGCCGTGTACACTGTCCTTTCTGTCAATCAGTCGATACAATGGAGACGGAGCTCTCCTTGTGAGGTGCTGGCTTCTGCAATGTCGATGAGGAACCTAAGCCTTAACCTAACCCTTAATTAACTACGTTACAATGTGTGGGAGGCGACTTGTTTTATAGCTAGGATTAGCTATAATTAGCGAGAATAAAATAGCATGCAACGGCCATAAAGCTATTTAAAACCGCATAGATAGCTAGCTAAAATCAATGCTATTGTTTAGCACTGAGTTCTTGTTTTTAGGGTGCACCGTCATGGGAGACCATGACCACAAGCCTGTGCAAGAGAAAGAGCGTGCACGGCGTGAAAGAGCTTTATATAATTCAGTTCAGCGACCGGCATAGTCACTCATGCATCCATTGTCTTCTGCCACTTTCGCACGGCTATTATTCTCCACATTGTTACGGTTTATCAGGAGTTTCACCGTCCTTTTCTTTAAATCGCCCCCTAATTGTATGTCGTGCTTATTGTCTGCTGACGTTCATTCAACTTAAGGGTGGCAAAGGCTTTGGCAGGTGCAAAACCCTTTTGGAAACGAACGCAAGCTGAATCCGTCAATTCAATTTGTTTCCCATCATTCTGTATCGTTTCTTTGGTCAATTGCGTGGCGGTAGTTTTTGCTGTGCCTCAGCCGGTCTGGTAGTCCAGGTCCCATCTCCATTCACACAAGGCTGGCCTCTGAATCTAGCTGTGTGTTTATGGTGCCTAGTATTAGTTAAGTAGTAAATGCGCATTTTACCAAGGTTATGTTCGTCTTATATCACATAAAACTAAATGTTTCTGCTTTAGTCCTTTAGTCCTTTAGCCCTGCAATATTAAGACATGACTGACATCCATTCACTGTAAAGAACACAGCATTTAGCTGCGTCAACTTGGCCATCGGGGTAAAATGTATCTCCACGTATCATGTCAACATTCGTGGTAGCAGCATTGGCTCTGTCGTCCCGTAAAGTAAAGTCTCACATTTCAAAATAAACAAGAGAGAAAGTTCTCAACATATTTAGCGCACACAGTTAACCATCTTACACTAATGCTGTAAATACCACCCCAATATCATTCATCTGATGGACCTTGGCTAATAAGAAAACCATTATATTTCTAAAATTCCTTCACTTGTCAAGAAAGAAAGGCCCTGGCATAAATTTCCACTTCCCACTCTTCGGATTTAAGACATTGGATTTAAGCTATTGACTTTATTGCAAATATTATTCACAAAAACTTTCATTATCGATATTTTGTTTTGTGATTGCTTTGATATAAGTTTTACAAAGAAGCATTGTGCCTAAAAAGATGTTTCCTTCATTTGCCACAGGGTGGTAAGAACACTAGAGCTCCGCTATGTGATAAGTAACAGGCGGGTCTTAAGCTCCTTTGTCAGGAAACCGTTTCATGTTTCATTCAAAAGTAACATAACAGATGCCAAACGTCGTTTAAATTTGTTTTAATCAAGTTAAACCTGTGGCGCTGGTGCAGACGGGGGACTGGGTTTGAAAATGCAGCCACGCAGGGCTCAAGTACAGGTGTAGTGAGAAAATAAAAACTGAGAACAACACCCCTATTGGACAATCACAGTTGTCTGTAAAGTAGCATTCTCTAACACCAGCGTGTCTGTAGGTCAAGAAATTTCTTGTTTATCCTTTTAACATGAAGGGAATTTGGAACCCTTGTCAATATGCAATTGACACCATTTAATTTTCTTGACTCTTGTAAAGACACTCGACACCCCTTCGGAAACAGTGGAGCCCTGGATAATGATTGCGTTTCCTTCTTTTTTCCTTTTTTTTCTTACAGACGTTCCCCAAGAGGGGCACCCGCTAATGGCCAAGAAATGATGTTGAGGGCAGCTCCAAGATGGGGAGGTAAGAGAGCGTATGATCTGTTTTACTCCCATGGTAAATATAAGTCATTCCACATAAACCAGACATAAAACAAAGTATTAAACACACACTTGTTTGTACTTTTACACATTGCTTGATGTAAATCTTTTATTTTAATTTTTTTGGCCTGTGGTTACATGTGCTCCACCTGTGCTTAAGAATTTAATACTTATGACTATTTAAACCTCAGCATATATACACAGTAATCTGAAATATAAACAGAATATGTATGCCATACACCAACAATAAAGCAAGCATATATATACTGAAAACAAATAACCTACTGCAACATAATTCTTAAATCAAATATTCTTAATAAAAACTATTGTATTACACAATGACAATTGCAGCACAGCCCATGAAATTGGCAACATTTGAGGGTGCTACTTTTGCATAGTACTACATTCCCTACGGGCCTTCTGAAATTTTAAATGCTTTTTTCCTTTTTTCCTTTTTTTAACTGGCATAGATGAGGGCAGTGATGTTTGACAACCACCGATTTGAGGGTATGGCACGGAGTAGGCCAGAGGTGGCCTGTTTACTGAGCATGCTTGTGATCTGTGGGGATCTCAAATAAAGTAATCAATGTTAGAGGCTAACAAAAATGTCTAGAAGTCAGTGATTTTACAACCTGGTTTTGAGTCCTGTCATGATTGGAAAGTAACCCTCCTTAACTCTTAGAATAGGCCTTAAGTCCCACCCCAGCTGTTGTATCCTTGAGCAAGGTACTTAACCTGAATTGCTTCTGTAAAATATCCAGCTGAATAAATGGATGAATGTATAAATTGTAAGCCCTGTAATTTGCTTTGGATAAAAGCATCTGCTAAGCAACTAAAATGTCAAAATAAATGTAAAATGTAGTATGAGACCAATGTATGAAAACTCAAAATAGGATTTAGAAAATAGGAACAAACACCTGGTCAAAATGTGGTAAGCACATGGGTGTATAATCTTCAAATAATTTCATGTAATCCATTTTCAGACATGCTCCTTTGGATCCAGACTAAAGTTGTCACTTAGGGTTAAAAGCTCCATTAAGCACAGCGCCTATGTGTTATGCCGACACATTTTTCCAGAACGAACGTGGTAGACGAATTTACGTCTCCTTTCTTTTTATTTTATTTTAAGCCCCCTGATTCAACTTTTCCCAAGTGTGTTTCCATTCCCTTCATGTCTCAGTTCTTGGCATGAACGCCGTAACAGCAGATGTTCCCACAATCCCTTAAGCATCACATGTACATTTTACTTTCCATTTTAAGGGATGAAGTGCTCACTTTGAAAGTTTCCATGTGCTTTCAAAACAAAATATTTCCTCTTCATTTGGTATCGCTGAAGAGCGAGAATGATTCACTGGTTTACGAATGTCTTACCCATCTAACTCCTTCCTGCACTTTAGTTTTTTTAAGGTTAGGTTACTTCCAGAGACAATGCCCTGCAAGGGGTTGCCTCGAACGTGATTTACTTTATACTGTTCCCAGGAATGATCTGATTTTAGTTCTACAGAAATTATTCTAATTATAATGTGTAATTATTTAAATAAAACATGCACAGAATTTCTGTCAACAGTAATACACTATAGTTAGAATCAGGTGAAAAAGGAAATCTTCCTGTTTGGTTTCTAAACATTCACCGATTCTATAAAAGAATCCTACAACAGAAAACCACCTTCCCTCTAAAGGTTAATCACATTTCATATTTGGAAATATATAAAGCAGTTTTGGGACTGCAACAGGTTATTGTTTTAAACAAGTTGTTTATCAGTTTGAATCTCAGTTTAAACATGACATAGAGTAAAACTGGACTTTAAAAAAAAGAACAAAAAGTCGAACTCCTAAAATGACCTAAACCAAATAACGGAACCCCTTCATTAGATTTCTATTCCTTCTCTTCCTTGAAAAAAATCCCAGTTAATCATTTTTAAAAGCGGTACTTACTCTAATGTGCGTGAACACAAGGTGGTATAAATTACGTGAACATCCAGTAGTCAAGGGAGCTAGAGATAGTCATTGAAGGCCAATCTGCAGACAATGCATTTGTCATGAGAAAGCTGATTCCCAGGCCTGAAAAGCCAGCAGCTCCCAGCAGGGACCCTGCTAGTGACATTACGGGGGAACCATCCCAGTGCTGTAAACCCGGGAGCCGTGAGCTTAAATAAGGTCACACCGGAACAGCTGCAGCGAGTTCCCCTCAGCAGGTGACCCCGTGTCCCAGCGAGCGCCTGTTCCTGTTCCCTTTCACCTTCCAACCATTTCAATGGTTCGCAGACAAGACACCCTCAGCCTCAGTGTCCGGACACTAAACTCCCCATGCCTGGAAAAATCATTACACGGCAAACACATGCCAAAAATTGATTGTTAGCGTGTTTTGATCTCATCCAGTCCCATCTGCCTTTGAAAAGCTGACTTAGACTGCCATCAAATTCTCTCTTCTGAACCATGCTGTGACTTAACTCTCCACAAACAAATTCACAAAAACAATGGTCAATAAATACAAGAGCAAATACATAGCCTTCCTGTACAAATTGTCAGTGTTTATTTGCAAGCGGCCTTTAAAAAGACGCCCCTCATTGGTACTATTATTAGCATTCAACTTGTGCTTTCCAGAGTTTGTCAGTGAGACAAATTTACCTTTCTGAAAATCAGATATCCTTATTTCAGTGTGTTTGTTTTTAGTAGCAGCTCTGATCCACCATTACAGGAAGGTTCCATTGCATAAAGGGAAGATCATAACAGGGGAACAGAAACCCCAGGCTTACCGTATTATAGATATTCCAAGTTATAACACGTTGTTAATTAATAAAAGTACTTCTCTGAAATGCCAGTAAAATTGAGAAAGAAGTTAAATGTTTTGCTTTTTCTAATGCTTTTAATATACAATAAATATTTACATGCTAACTCTGTTACCGTCAAAAGTAAGAATCGAATTTCATTTGTATGTATTGAATTAAATTGAAATACGTCCTTCGTTTACCGTAAACTCGACAATAATCTGAACATTGACTGACATATCTTTAATTTCACTTGACAGGAATGTATCATGTCTCTCTTAAGTCTCTCTTAAATCGATTTATCTTTCCCCTATATCATTTTTAACCTGTCTACTATTATAAAGGGTAACCCTTACAATATTAACTCGCTTCACAAGCCCTATGATTACATTAGTAATTTTTGATCAATAGGTCAAACTTTGGAGATGTCTGAAAGATTTTTCGTTCCACTGATCTGATTTGAAAACAAAGCATTCAAAGCATTCCAAGTCGAGACATGAATCAAACCCAACTAAGGGTTTATACCCTTTGGTACATGCGTTTATCATGTTCACAGGGAGTATACCCTTTGGTAAATGCGTTTATCATGTTCACAAGGTTTATACCCTTTGGTACATGCGTTTATCATGTTCACAAGGTTTATACCCTTTGGTACATGCGTTTATCATGTTGACAGAGTTTCTACACTTTGGTAAATGCGTTTATCATGTTCACAGGGTTTATACCCTTTGGTGCATGCGTTTATCATGTTCACAGGGTTTAATACCATTATTCAGAAACTAACTTTTTTCCAGGGCTGCCTGTTTAGTAAGGCAATTGCAAGAATGTAATCACAGATATGTAAAGGTACCCTCACCGATCCAGAGAAATACCTTCCTAAACAAAGGACAAATGAAAACCAGATTCATAATTTTAAAAATACACATTTAAAAAAAAAACTTCAGTTTTTTTATTCAATACAACCTCCTAAGAGAGGGTAATATCTGAGTGAATTACTTTGTAGAGGCAGTTCAGCAACCCTGACTGAATTCACTGCGCACAAGTGTCCTTTTCTGGTTCAGACTGATCATAATTCTAAAGGCGCTCTCCATTAAAATTCCATGCCATTAGTAAAGCACTTTGAGAATGTAAGGGTTTTAATGTCACATAGTCTGTACTGTTAAAGTTTCTGTCATGCAAAACGAGAACAGAAGCTCACCAAATGCTTCTCAAGATATATTTCTGATCTGGCCAGAGTATTATTTAAGCAAAAGCTTAAAAGCTTTAGCCATTAGCTTTTCAATTGAAGCACGCTTATCATCTCCTTAAGCCTCTTTGAGGAGAAGGTGCAATTAATGTGAATTTGTGAGGCAGTTCCTCACCTGGGTATGTTGTATAATAACTATTTATACAAAATTAATAGACTTCTGTATTTACATCAATACATCCGGTGACCTTGCAATCAAAATGAAGTTTCCAGCACTCAGGTTCTTGAGGCATGTTTTACAAAGATTCATGAAAAAGTTGCCAATTAGTCTGGAAAGGGTTACAAAGCACTGGGGCTCCACTATCAGAGCCAAATTGCCCCAATGTAGAAAATTTGGGACAGTAGTGAATCTTCAAAGTGGCCATCCTGCCAAAATTGCTCCAAAATGAAGTCATCAGCAACATCCAGGGATTGACAGGCCTCTCTTGCCTCAGCTAATGTCAGTGTTCATGACACCGTCAGAAAGACATTCTAAATAAATGGGATTCATGGCAGAGTAGCAAGGCAAACACAAGTTCTGGATGAGTTCCTCAAGAGTTCTGGATGAGTTCCTCAAGAGTTCTGCATCAATGGTCATGAGCCAAAGGTGGAACCATTTGGCCAACATGAGCTTTGTTATGTCTGGCCACAGTAAGAACCTCAAACCAACAATCAAGCATAGATGTGGAAGAGAGTATTACAGGAGAATGTCTGGCCATCCTTCCATGAGCTGAAGCTGAAGCAACAAGACAATGACCCAATACACACAAGCAAGTCAAAAATCAGAATGGTTAAAGAACAAAACATTAATAGTTTTGGAATGGCCTAGACAAAGTCCAGATCTAATCCCCATTTAAATGCTGTGGCTGGATCACAAACTAACATTTCACGCTAGAAAATACACAAATGTCACGGAGTTAAAGGCGTTCTGGAATGAAGAGTGAGGCTAAGAGAGACTAGTCAATAACTACAGGAAGTGTTTGGTTGCGATTATTGCTGCTAAAGGTAGAGTCTAAGGGGAGGGGGATTTTTTTGTGCAAGGCCATTGGGTATTGCATAATTTTCTGTAATAAATAAATGAAATAAGTTAAATTAAACGGAGTGTCCTTTTTACATCCAGGTCCCTAATATCTAATATGCAAATGGGGCAAATATTCTTTCATGGTATTGTATGTTGGGTCACAATCATTTTAGGAGAGAAAAAACTATAATTTTGTGAAGCCATAATTTCTCAGATTCAGTTTTGCAAGATACACACACACACAGCATATTATATTGTATACAAAAACAGAGCATATCATATTGCAATGAACTCTTCCGATTGATAGATTTCATCAAATGATCTTGAAAAAAATGTGGTTAATTGAGTAGTAATCTAATGGTGACAGTAGATTGCATTGGTGGTACATTTTAACCAGTAATTACAAAGTAGGTAGGGTGGCACGGTGGCTCACACCAGGAGATTGGGTTCAGTTCCAGCCTAGTGTGTGTGTGCGTTTATGCGTGTCGAGAGCGCATTCTGTCCCCGCTGTTACTGTGTAATTACCATGCAAAACTGAAAGGAAACACCTTCAAGATAAGGGCATGGCATTTTCTAGTCCTGAAAAGTAACACACACCTTGAGAGGAGGAAATGTACGATTGCTGCTTATTGGTTACTTTATTTTCCTGGCAAAGGCTGACTTGTGTCTCGTGTCTCTGTGAAAATCTGGCAACTGTCATTGATTTTTTTTTTTGGATGAATATTTCTGGTTAAGGGAAATGCACAAGCGGGTATTTTTAGGGCTCCACAAAAAAAACAGAAAAGAATGATTAAATCAGGAGGAATGGAATATTTTTTGTAAATGCTATAATGCAAAACAGAGGTAGCTAAATGGAATTTAATGTAAAAACTGGGTAACAGGAATTCCCATTCCCACATACACAAGTAATGTTTCAGATTAAAGAAATTTTAAATATTAAGTATATTGTATTGGATAGAAACATCACAATTTTTCATATTACCATATGCAGTATTCAGTAATTATGTGTCACTTTGAAGAAAATACATATTAAGTGCTGTTTATATCACTGTTTATATAATGTGCATTTACATTTTTTTTAATTCTCTTCATAAAATCCTTTGCTGAACAAAACAGCCCAGAACAGTTAACACTACAAAATACTTTTTTTTCTATTATAATTGCAAATTTGCAAGGTTTGCCCTGTAAGATGAATACCTCATTTTTGATGACAAATACCTTATTACCATACAAATTTGCCAAGGTCTTCTATTACAAACAGCACACAATTGACAATTTCAAGCACAGTTAGCTGAATTTTATATATTGTAATTTATGTCCGTGGCTGTTTTTTTTTAAAACATTGTTTTACGTTTTGGGGCACGTTTTGGGACACATTTCCTACAACCAAAGAAACCTTCAATACATTCTTGCCTGACCGGTCACTGTTCCAGATTATGTGCATGTATTTGAAGGTACTTCATCCACAGAGATCAAAGAGACTGAACAACAAATCACCTGCCATGAGCATTTGCCGATAATAATTAAATATTTAAGACATAGGAGTCAGGGAGAATCAGAGCAATAGAAACTTAACTTGTATAATGATTGTGAGCTTTGACCCCAGTTAAATTTGCCCGTGTTTAAAATTTCAGCATTCTATCTATAGCAACCATTTCCCTTCCCCCATGACGAAGAGAACATACCTATTTTCGGTAAACATCCAACAGATTATGGAATAACACTGGGGATTCTAAGCAGGTACGAGGCAACAATATACTGGCTGTTTTTAGGCAATTTGAGAAAGGTTATGTGCTAAAATTATAAAGAGAAATAAAAGAGAAAAGATGTGATTCGGTGAGCCAAATTAAACCTGCATTATAAGTATTCCACGCTTAGGGCAACAGATTTGAATGTGATCTATCCCATGGGGAAGAATGTATTTAACCTCGAATTTATTAACCTTCCGGTCTTCAGAAGTAAGGTTTTGCATGGGCCCTGAAGACCGGCACCAGAGATGAAGCCTACCTCCTTATTGCTCCTGTGATGAATGGCATCAACCACCTGATGAGGCAGGGTGATGGGCGGGCCATAACATTTCTACACCACATGGTGGGACTCATCTGCTTCAGGGTGGGCCGCCACACCTTATAAATAGTCAAGTGGAGGAAGCTTCTTGCAGCTCATATTGCATAAGAGTTTACATTATAAGCGTATCGCAAAACAGTCGTTTTTGTTTCAGGAAAACATTAGGTTTTATCAAACTCACATTGTCATTAGGCTCAGTCAGTTAAGGGGATCGTCCAAAGACTGGCCTATGACCTATGATTCAGGTTCATACTTCGAAATCAAATAGTTTAAGTTTGATGTGTCCAGAGTGTCAGGGCAAAAATGTGGTCTTTGAGTCAGCTCGGGCTACACTCGGCTCTCGGACAACATTATAAAACATGATTTTGGCCCAAGTGTTAGCAGTGGTGTCTGGAGGAGCGTTCCTCTTCTCCAATCAGTGCTGAATCAAACGGTGACCAAACCAATGAACAAATCACTCAGACTACGCAAGATCTGAACACACTAAAACATACACATTCTTAAGTGTGAATAAATTACACTCAAACATTTGCCGTTATCCAACAATATTTACTCAAGATTGAATTGCCTTCCTCTTCAGTCTCTTGAAATTGATTTTTTGTGATTAAATACTGAAGTTATACATGCTTTATACAACCTTCCGTTCCAATGTAAAATAACTGAAAAGAAAGTTTTCTCATTTGTTAGTCCTAATGACCCAGTGGTAGTCCTGACACATGTGTTAGTCCTGTGGGTTTAGTCTGAGCACAGACACATGTGTTAGTCCTGCGGGTTTAGTCTGAGCACAGACACATGTGTTAGTCCTGCGGGTTTAGTCTGAGCACAGACACATGTGTTAGTCCTGCGGGTTTAGTCTGAGCACAGACACATGTGTTAGTTCTGAGTGTTTATTCTGGCCACAGACACATATGTTAGCCCCAAGTGTTTAGTCTGAGCACAGACACATCTGTTAGTCCTGAGGCTTTAGGCTGGCTACAGACACAGAGTTCACCCTGCGTGTGTAGTCCCAACATGTATCTAGTCTCACCTCAAACAAACAATAATCATGCAAAACCATTACAAATCCTTGAATCATAACACATACTTATTTGGAAAGAAAAATTGCAACTATACAATTTAATGGATTGCAAGTCACCCTGAAAAAATATTTCTAAGCAAAGTTTATCAAATAATATACATTTAAATGAAAAGGGACATAATAAGGTAAATGCGGTCATGCAGAGTAAATACTATAACTGAATTTATACAGTACAGTCTAAATAGCACACTATGGACCTTAAAGGGAGTCTCCTACGGGTTATTATGGACCCAAGTGTATTGTATGACCTTACTCTCATTACCCTAATTAAGCCTATCATTACCGTATCAGGCCTCAAATGAGTGTGGCAATGAGAAATGTGTGTAATGATAATGAGAAGAAGACCTTCGGATATTTTGATGCCTTTGCCAAACTCTGCCATAACATGTTAGACACTTAAATATCTTCACTGATTTTTCCGTGACTGGGTGATTCAGTTTCATCAGGATAATAATATTCTAGCCCCACATTCATTTAACCAAATAATAAAATGCACCACAGTAATGAAAGCAAAAAATGAAAGAAATGTAAAGGATGGCTGCTATGTTTGAGGCTCGATTCTTAGCAAAAGGCCAAGAATGTGTTCAACCATCGTCAGAATGTTGATACTCAGCCCCGTCGGTGAGATCCACTCAATCATTTTCTAAAGTAAGTGTTTGATTAATATTGGTATGATTTAAT
>JAOVYW010054601.1:12973-23477 GCA_025775045.1 Hiodon tergisus | reverse complement strand
TGGCTCTTGTTTAGATATCAACTCTCATAATCGGAACAGCTGTAAATGATCAATAATCTTGCTCCATTGTTCAACAGAAAAAGAAAGGTTGCAATGGGATCAGGTGGCCAATTGGAATTTATAGACGATGAAAAAAAGACACATCTGCATAAAAGAGTGCAGTAAATGGGGAGAATAGTACTGTCATGAACCATGGTTTGGAGGGTCCAAGTTTGGGTGTACTTCACAAAGTGACAAGAAAGGACAAGCACTTTTAAGGTAAGCACAATACTATCAAATTATACTTCTTCAGCTGGATTGCACTACTCTTTCACTTTACTGACTGACAAAAATGTTGGCACTCAAGCTGCTGTAATGGGTATTCCTGTTTCCTTTACCGACTGACCTTAGTGTTTGTGCTGCTAGAATGGTCATCCCTGTTTATTTTACCGACTGACCTTAGTGTTTGTGCTGCTAGAATGGTCATCCCTGTTTCTTTTACCGACTGACTTCAGTGTTTGTGCTGCTGGAATGGTCATCCCTGTTTCCTTTACCGACTGACCTTAGTGTTTGTGCTGCTGGAATGGTCATCCCTGTTTCTTTTACCGACTGACTTCAGTGTTTGTGCTGCTGGAATGGTCATCCCTGTTTATTTTACCGACTGACTTCAGTGTTTGTGCTGCTAGAATGGTCATCCCTGTTTATTTTACCGACTGACTTCAGTGTTTGTACTGCTGGACTCAGCCCCTCCTTGTCACACTCCTCACTAGCCGTTTATTTAAAGCCTATTTACACCAGTTGTGTTTGCTGTCTTCTACCAGACAAGTGAAGGATGGCCAGTGAGACTAATGTTTAATTTGAGCTTTGGATGGGGCTTAGGGCGAGACTCGGCATTCAAGCATTAGGGACTTGACCCCTTCTTGGGAGGCTGACATGTGCTCTGAATGCTGAAATATTAATGCTATCTGATTGGTAAATTCATCAACCTGCTTTTCTCTGAAAAGAGTATCGGTGTTAGACCTTGAGATGTCCATCATTGTCACTAATTGCCACAGGAATGTAACTTATTGACCCTTTTTTATGAGCGCCATGATAAAAAAAACCTATTTTCCTGCTCCTAGACACATTCCAACTCAGCTGGGTTTCGAGACACAGACTCTTGAACAGCACTTATAAGTGATGATAGAAAACCTGTGTTCCTTGGAGAAATTACCAAGCATGCCGGTACAGGTGGTTGTTTTTTGGATGCAGGTTTCTATGAATGAATGAGAAAATGTTGCTCTGATCACCATGGCAACATTGATGCGCTAAGGGCAAGGGAAACCACACTCATGCTGCATGTGCAAAGATTCAGACCTCTCATAAATGTGTTAACTCAGACCAGAATCCACTAAGCAAAGAAGAGTTGTCTGATAGACAAATTAGGAAAAATTAGTAATAACCTATCTGCAGTGTTGAATCAGGGTAAAATTCCTTTCAAATATTATGGACAATTTATACTGGGATGAAGAAGAATTTTCAATAGTTTTTAACAAAAATCTATTAGGGAAATTAATGTTTGCTAAAATAAATTTGCATTACTGCTCATTGTTGAATCTTCGAAAAATTACAAATATTTCATGAATAAATATTGCTCACAATATTCTAATTCCACTGGATGAATTTTTACCCAATTGCCAACAGAAATTTTCATATGCAGACTAACATCTGAGGTTAAGCCTTTAGTGACAAGGGGCTATTATTAACAAATTGAAAATTAAACGTCTAATGCGGTGCTTATGGAGGTCTCGGATTTCCTCAGCGAATCACAACAGACACTAACACGTACCTCAAAGCGAGGGAACTGATTCTACCTAGCCAAAAGTATGTGGACACCTGTTCGTCGAACATCTCATGCCAAAAATCAGGGCAATTAATATGAAGTTGGTCCCACCCCTTTGTTGCTGTTACAGCTTCCACTCTTGTGGGAAGGCTTTCCACTAGATGTTGGAACATTGCTGCGGGTACTTGCTTGTATTCAGCCTCGAGAGTGTTCCAATTCATTCCAAAGATGTTTGATGGGGTTGAGATAAAGGCTCAGTTTAGTGTACAGGCCAGTCAAATTCTTTAATACTGATCTCGACAAAAGATTTTTGTATGGACCTCGCTTACTGCACGTGGGCATTGTCCGGCTGAAACAGGAAAGTGCGTTCCCCAAACTGTTGCCACAAAGTTGGAAACAGAGAATCATCTAAAATGCCATTGTATGCTGTGGCATTAAGATTTCTCTTCACATGGAACTAAGGGGCCTAGCCCAAACCATGAAAAACAGCCCCAGACCAATATTCCTCCTTCACCAAACTTTTGGTGAACACCAAACAGTTTGCACTATGCATTCCAGCATATAGCAGTCTCCAGGCATCCGCTAAACCAAGATTTTTCGGTTGGACTACCAGATGGTAAAGAGTGATTCATCACTCCAGCAGCATACTTTATACCACTGTCTACTGTCAATGTTTGTCTATGGAGATTGCAACGGGTATGGCTGAAATAGGCAAATCCACTAAGTTGAAGGGGTGTCCACATACTTTTGGCTATGTAGGGTATTTTTGTGGAAACATAATGATGCTCAAAGAACAACATTGTTCCATGAACAAAGAGCATTCAAATAAGTCAAGGCAACCCTATCTTATATACAGTGTACATGAACCTAGCCTTCAAACTAAATAAATATTTTCTTTACCTTTGATATCTGACCTCTGACTACTGCAACTTTAAGCAATAAAAGAGAGTATGAGAGGAATAAAGGGGCAGAAAAACAGACAGAGAAGATAATGAAGACTGGCTCTGTTTAGCTTGTTAATATTTTCTTACAACAGAACCTGTGAGGACATTGGTCTTGACAGAACTTCTGTTACAAGCCAGCATAGGCCTCCATGCAGCTGTGTTCCAGTGTGAGACTGATGTGTTCCTTTGTCCAGATGTGACTATAGTGTTAAACTTAAAAACCTGCTCAATCAAGTCTTCAACCAATTGGCTCAAGCTCCAGTCCAGGGTTTGCTGGTTGTTTCTCTACCTCTCTGTTGTCGTTTTTCAAATGTATGTCTGATTTAAATTAAATTAAGTGAAGACAAATTAGGAAAACTAGTATATCCTGTGGTCTAGCAGGTTTTGGGATTGAGTCCATTTTCTTACAGAGTATCACTTTTTGGGGATTTTTTCAGAAAATGTTTCCCAGCCTGCCGCTTTGGAAACGGACAACCTCGTTGAAGGCCTGAGGCAGAGAGGAAGCCCTCTGTGGAATAACTGTTCCTCCTTGACAGGATTGGGTGGACGGGGCCCCCTAGCCCATGTGTCGCTATATGTGGAAGATGTATGAGGTTATCCTTTTTATAAGCAAAACTTATAATCAGACACTAGTAAAATAAATTTCTCTGCTGAGGAGGATTGGAAAAGAAGCTGTTGCTATGGTGTGGGGGTTGAGAATCAGTTAAACCTGGTCACTGCATGGCCTCCAGGAAGTGCCATCTATTATTTTGACAGAATTTAATAAACTTGAATTTAGTAACTCTTTTTAAATATTTTTTCTTTTTTTAATAACTGTTAACTATGACGGCAACACACTGGTAATAAAGGGTGTAGGCTTAGTGCATTTATGCCCCTGAACCATGTTCTCACAAAAAAAAATTGTAGTTGGTGGCTGCCTTTTCCCTCGTTCTCCCTTATTTTCTTCGATTCTCTTCGGTTCCCCCTAATTTTTCCCCATTCTCTCTAATTCTCCATGATTTTATCTCATTCTTCCCCATTTTCCACCATTCTCCCGTATCTGTGGACCCTATGATTCTTCACAGTGATAAAATACTACGTTTCTCCCTGTGCGAATGCCTAAAACTGATCGTTGTGTCCATTCACTATTGCGATGATAAGTATATACAGTTCTTGGTGAATCAAATTTTGTGTATTGCCACCTTTTATCTGTCTTCTTTATACAAACATAAATAACAGATATAACTCTGTCCGCCCCCATTTGTGTCACACAACATCTGTAGTATCTCTCACCTTTATCTCTGTGACTTTCAGTGACTGCCTTATCTGCGACTTTAAAAGGAGTGACCGCCTCATCTCTGACTTTAACAGGAGTGACCGCCTCATCTGCGACTTTAAAAGGAGTGACCGCCTCATCTCTGACTTTAACAGGAGTGACCGCCTCATCTGCGACTTTAACAGGAGTGACCGCCTCATCTGCGACTTTAAAAGGAGTGACCGCCTCATCTGTGACATGAAGTGATGCTCTCACATCTGTGTTTCACCTCGCTACCACTAGAGCTCACTCTAGATCACAAATATGTCTGGAAAACCAAAATAATTTATACATTTTTATAAATTAAACAAAAACCACCGTAAACTTGAAATTTAAATATGTGTTCATTATAGATTTTTTTATTTAATGAATAAAACATCTTGAGTGTAATTAAAACTCATCTTTGGGCAGGAACCTCGAATGCCTGCCACCGTCTATCATGGAAGCAGATGCCCAGCTAACACCACAGCTGTGCCGCCAGGCTGATTTATTGACAACTTTACATTCATTTGGGTGACTGACACCCTTCTTCTGAAATTGCTTAAATGATAGCAATTTCATGAATGACATTCAGACAATATACATTCAGAGCTTCCAGTTTACTTGTGTCATCTGATAGCTCCTCTTCCAGAAAGTCTCACACTCGCTGAATAAAGAATTGTAGGCAAAGCAGAAACAACAAAGAAGACAAGTTTTGATATTTATGTACGGCAACATCTGTCCACAGCCTGCTCAAGTTTTGATGCAGGTAGACATTGCAGTTCTGAAAGGGTTTCATTCTGTGATGGTCTTTTATGCTGAATGATAGATTGCCTTGGTTGTGCTGCGGTAAAAGCCAGATGAGGGAATCAGTTTATTTCTACATCTAAGAAACTTTGAACAGCTTTGTCATGTCCCACATGTTTTCATATTGTATAATTTGCAATTCTAATGATAATATTGAATCCTTAAAGATTTAAATTTTATGGTTGTGTATGAGCACAGAGCCAGTGACAATTAACTTTTGGAATGATCTTTTTGGAACAATGATGTATGGGAACATTTTTTATGTAGAAACAAAGCATTAGCTGTTAATAATTAGTAAGAAGAAAATATATGAAACTTGCATTCTTGGAAATATTAATTACCCGTCATAAATGTTTCATCACACAAAAGAAAATATTTTTTTATCTAAGGCCTTTGGTGTAGTTTTTATCTCCTTTACTTGACAAACTGCCTGGTTTTCATCCCATTTTAATGACAGACAGTTTTGTTAAAAATCACTGAGGAAGTTTCCAGGTTCCTTTTCTTCTCCTGGCATTGTGTTATTGTAGATCATGTTTCTGAGCATGACGCCAGCGCATGGCCCTGAAAGTGTTATAATAGCGCAATTATAGCATTGTTCCCCCTTCGAGTGAACTTTTCTGGCCTTATCGGCAACGCTGGGTTGCCGAGTGACGGTGATGAACCAGAAGTTGCCTGTGGCTCTTTCTTAAAATTTTATATGGGAGATAATTCGTCTTTACCCGTATAACTTCCTTCACATGGTAGCCCGGTATGCCCAGTTTTTCTGATCCGATGATCTGGTCCCTCAGGGCACAAGGCTTACTGGTGGGTGTGGTGGAAAGGTCGGAGGCCAATAACAAAGGGCAGAGAGGATGTCACCTTCGAGACAGGGGAGAGCATATGGCCACAAACAGAGTTTGGTCATTTGTTTCCCTTAACAACCCTTTGCCTGGGTAAAAGAGACCCTGGAGCTCCTGTCACAGTTGTACTGCGAAGGTGATGGTGTTACCTGAGTAGAGGGAGATAAATGAGCAGGAGTGATGGAGCCGCTCTGGACATAGACAGGAATCACACTTCATTAAAACGCTCGCTACCGTGGGACCAATAACACATGGTTATCACACTTCATTAAAACGCTTGGTACCCAAGGAACAATAACAGACTGACAAATGAATTTCATTTTTACTGACATTGGAACAAGTCGTCTGGAATTCAGATTGCCAAAAAAAGTTTGCTCATCTTTGTATGTCCTTATGTTTTCCTGGTGTGCTTTGATTTCCCTTGGGCCTACGACAATACATCCAACCTTAATATGGTGTGCACTGGCTCACTATCTGGGACTACTACAGGAAACTTTACCTTAATGCGGTACACACTGGCTCATGATCTTTAGGAGGTGAGCATCAGGGATACTGAGGCACCTCCTTATTTTTCCAATCATCAGCGACAGTAGGGGCAGGCTGGCCACTTTCGTTAAGAGGTTGCAGTGAGGCAATATTTTTGTTGGGGTAACAAAAGTAGGGAGCCCCTTAAGAACTGACAGGTAACTGAACTCACTACCGCCACAAGAGGGGGGCGGGCAATCGTAAAGGGCATCTATGGAAAATAAGCCAACATGAAAGCGAAATGTGGTATGCTGAGAAAAAAGTGCACGTATACAAGTTCTTCATAGAATTTCATTATTTGTTGAATGTTTCTCCATTGCTTTCAGCAGTTTGTACATATGTATATACATGAAGGGTCTTTTACCATGGAAACCAAGAAAGCTTACAGCGACAATAAATAATAGGGTGCCCATAGGCACAGTGCTTGACTGAATCACAACCTTAATATTAAGAACATATGAAAACCCATAAAAAGTACTTTTTTTACTATTTAGAAAAGTAAACCATATTTTTTTAAAATTTCATAAAATTGTAATCATGTTATGATTATGAAGTAGTAGTTTACTTATAGTACTGGTAGGTCAAAAATATAAATGTGCATTAGTATTGATTTTGTTTCCGTTCTTTTTCACAGAATATAAAAAAAATACAAAAAGATGACCATGGAAACTACATAAATCACAGTGTAAGTAATAGCAAAAACAGCTGATGTAAAATGAATATACGGCCACCACATCTTACATAGATGCCACAAAGACACACTAATTCCAAAAGACTGCTGTAAAGTAATTTTGTTTAGATCATGGGGGTACAACATGGGTAAGCCTTTGGGGATGTCTTTAATGTTAATCTTTTTTAATGTTTTCAACCCATTATCTGTATGTATGGATATATGTTCAGGCTGATCCTGTATGCAAAATAGCAGGTGAACTCAGCAGTTTGGTTTGTCAAGCACGTTGTTCCTTCGTTATTTACCACTTCTGTGTTGATGGCTACCGGGCAGAACAATGGCTACAGACAGATCTTTAAACCTTCACATAGTAATGGTTTTCAAGGAGGGATTTTAATTACCACTAGCAGTGGCCACAAGGCACGTTAATAAACATTATTGTCAGTCATAACAAAATGCAAAATGGTTTTCTGCTCGCTTATTTATGGTTATTTACCGTAAATAAGTTCTCTAACAAGGGGATATTTCTTCTCCCTTTCTCCTGGTGACAGGGAATGGTACCCCAGCTGTTTCCAGAGATTTAGGGTATCCCAAAATCCCCTTGTGTCTGACAAAAGTATCTTTTTATGCTTAAAATCGACAGGGTTTCCACGCATCACTGCAGTGTTAATACAGAGAAACCATGTCTCATTTTGCCTATCTCTTGCGTACCGGAGAGCTCAGATTGAGCCAGAGTCAGTCATTCACCTGTGATACCCCGACGTTCCTTACACTATTGATTCTTTGCTAGATTCATTGTGTTTTGTATGACGTGATGGCTACAGGTCTGACAGCCTCTCGGTAGTGGTGTAAAGATCTTTTGATGCATGAGCAGAGATTTTATGGGAGCACCTCAAATGCAGGGCAACATAGGTTCAGGAAACTGAGGGGGGTAAAATGTCATTAGAAATGTCAGCCAACGTTGCAGTGTATCAACCTGGGGGATGGTCTGCAACCTGATGCATTAGAATCAGAAAGCCACTGAAAAGGCAGTGAAACCCAGACTCAGGAGGGGCCCCAAAGAAACAAATGTGAAAACATTGTCGAAGGATTACCTTATCTGCTTCCAACTAGTCCGTTTTGCAGACCAGTTGCGGTTTGTTTTTAAATTTCAAATTGGTCTTTTGAAACTGACCAGAAACAACAGCGTGTAAAATGATCAGGAAAAAAACTACCCTTTTCTCATAACCCATAACTAGATGGGGGTTTCTTGCAAGTTACATCCTGACGTGGGGTGCTTTTTCATTACTGTACTCATAATTAGGGCTAGTGATTTCCAGCAATAAAGACGTACACATATTGGTTTTCCAAAGCTTTCAATTTTGGTATTTTGAAAACACATTTTTATTGATTGTTGTTTTGGATATGGTGCAATATATGATTCCTACAACTTATGAAGTGAACTTATAAACAGGTTTATTTCACTATTGACTATTTTACTATTGAAACAAGGCATCTCAGTGATGCATTCTCCCACACTGACATTCCCCGTGCCTTCCATGGGCTCAGAGTCAACCAGGATGCACAGAGATATCCACGCCCTCCATGGGCTCAGAGTCAACCAGGATGCACAGAGATCCCCACGCCTTCCATGGGCATTCTGGCTGACTTGCTAAAAACTGACTATTTAAAATGTTTTATTGTGCTCTGGTGCCCAGAATGGATAAGGAGTTATACTTTTGTTTAATTTTTTATGTTCCTTCTCCTTTTTATTTTATTTTTCCTTGTTATTTTTGTTAGTTATTGTTGTGGTGGAACCTGTAAGGGGGGAAATCAAACTGAGCTTTGTTTGCGATTATTGTGTTTAAAAAGCTCCTGAATTCCCATCTCTTCCTCACTTCCTGAATGCAGCGATTACTGGCCTGTGAGTGTATATACACTACTATTCAAAAGTGTGGGGTCAATTAGAAATTTCCTTGTTTTTGAAAGAAAAGCAAAATAACATCAAATTGATCAGAAATACAGTGTAATGTTGTATGTTAATTGTTAATTGTTAATGTTGTAAATGACTATTGTAGCAGGAAATGGCTGATTTTTATATCTACTGAAGCTCTCGTACAATGATGTGTACTACTCCCTTCACAGAACAGCACAAACTGGCTCTAACCACAATAGAAAGAGGAGTGGGAGGCCCGGTGCTCAGCTGAGCAGGAGGACAAATACATTAGAGTGTCTAGTTTGAGAAACAGACGCTTCACAGGTCCTCAACTGGCAGCTTTATTGAATAGTACCTGCAACACACCAGTCTCAACGTCAACAGTGAAGACGCAACTCCGGGATGCTGGCCTTCTTGGCAGAGTTGCAAAGAAAAAGCCATATATCAGACTAGCCAATAAAATGAAAAGATTAAGATGATTGGAAGATTGGACAAAAGTGTGATGGACAGGCAAACCTATGTTTGAGGTGTTAGGATCACAAAGAAGAAAATTTGTGAGACTCAGACCAGCTCTGGGGGAGCTTTGGTGGTGGTAAAGTGAAAGATTTGTACAGGGTAAAAGGGAACTTTACGAAGGAAGGCTATCACTCCATTTTGCAACCCCATGCCATACCCTGTGGACGGCGTTTGATTGGAGCCAATTTCCTCCTACAACAGGACCCAAAGTACAGCTCCAAGCTATGCGAGAACTATTTAGGAAAGATGCAGTCACCTGGTATTCTGTCTAATGGAGTGGCCAGCTCAGTCACCGGATCTCAACCCTATTGAGCTGTTGCGGGAGCAGCATGACTGTATGGTACATAAGAAGTGGCCATCAAGCCAATCCAACTTGTGGGAGGTGCTTCAGGAAGCATGGGGTGAAATCTCTTCAGATTACCTCAACTAATTGACAACTAGAATGCCAAAGGTCTGCAAGGCTGTAATTGCTGCAAATTGAGGAGTCTTTGACAAAAGCAAAGTTTGAAGGACACAATTATTATTTCAATTAAAAATAATTATTTCTAAACTTTTTTGAACTTTATATATATATTTACACACACACAGTTATATATCTATATGTTTATATAATTTTACCGAACACTACAAAGTATACCTGGTATGATGCAAAACTGGAAACAAGGTGGACACAGGACGTGTCAAAGTGTTGCTTAGCTGAATTGTATTAACCAAAGAGCTAGGAGCTGACACGCTACTCTGCATAAGTACACTGTAGGGGCATGAAACAAAATGAAGGAAATTAAGAGACCTGCACAGTGATATTGCCTTTGGAGTTATACTTTTCTCTGATCTGCATAATTTGCATGAAGAATAACCACTTGGCTGTCCAGTGTTACACAATGGATATACCCGCCCGCATACCAATGGGATTTATCATGGCTCTATTTAGGATGGGATTGGTTTTCAATTATTTTAAATTAAGACATAATTAACATTTGATGAATTGAGAACATAATTGGATGAGACTTCAACGTGCAACATGTTTTCACATTAGCCTAGTAAATGCAGAATAATTTAATTCAATCTGTGGAACAAATTAATTAAGTGTCGAACTAAATTAGAATTTTGCATTATTGGTTTCTTTCTTTCTATAGTTTATTTAATATTGTTCAACATTTATCGGAAAGTTTTTTTTTGGGGGGGGGGGGGGGGGGGGGTATAAAATTTTTGTG
>JAOVYW010054601.1:0-12963 GCA_025775045.1 Hiodon tergisus | reverse complement strand
AGCGTCTCGTGCAAGAGCACTGTTTTTTAGATGATGTGTCTAATTAAAAAGAACTTTAAAAGCATATTGAGAGGATCTGCTTTCTGTTAAACTGTATTTGTTGTGCTGTGTCTAGCCTGTTATTAGTCTATAAAATTTCACAACAGCCCAGTCAAATCCCATATATGAAAATCACCACTCGAAACAATTTTCAAGTCACTACTTGAGGAGACTCCATCGCTGCATATTTAAACTTTGACTTTAACTTTGACTTTGTTTTAATGAAATATTTCTAAGTAAGGCTGAAGAGTTAAAGTTTTAGTATAGTATCATAAAATTAAGGACATAGGACCAAAGTGAGAGCAATTTAATCTTTATAGGAGCTACAGTTACAGTACAGCTACAGTCTACAGTTATTTTTAATTTTTACATTTTCACCACAATTCACCTCTTCAGCTAGGTAGTTGCACCAAGTATAGCTAAAGGGGGTATCAATGAGCCATGGTTTATCAAATTTTTCTTTTTTAACTATTGAAACTGGTTTTTAATTTTTTTTTATTCTATTACAAATCGTCCATCAAAAACATTTTTTTTTTTAGCTTTTGGAAGTTTAGCAGTGCTTTGTATTTAATGTTTACGTTCATACCTGTTCTTCTTTTTGCAGGCTCCATAACAACTTAACTCAAAGTGTACCTACACCATGTATATCAATGTACATTACCTTTAATGGATTGTGCATTTTTCATGCATCAGCCGCTAGATCTTTATATCTCATTACACTGTTTGTTCATTAGTAATGCAACAAATATTCAAACAAAAAAGCCTGAAATACTACTTGGTAAACTGTGAAGATATTAAGCACTTGTTCTTCAGGTAAATATTTATATCACTTTTTTGCAATTAAGTGCGCCATTGTGCCTGCTGTTCCACTAATTAATTTGATGAGGTCTTTAAGATCTGTCACAGAAAATGGAGATCAGAGGCATCAAATATTTTCTTTCTTTTCAATATAAATTTTTCCATGTCGATTAAGTCCAGGAGAGGAGGGAATAATGGAATAAAATCATTAATTATTTTTTATTTATTTTAAAGGTTTTTATATACAGTATGTTTGTGTATGTGTATGTATATATATATATATATATTATATATATATATATATATATAGTAGACACACAGTATTACAATACGCACAGTATTGTAAATTTACATATGTACATATTATCCTACTACCTATATTATCCAAACTGACTTTGTTAACGCGTCATCAGAAAACGACCTACTCTCTTAAAAAAGCCATCTCAAATTCAAAGCAAAGCTAAACTGCTTTGATGCCCCCTGAACAGGGCAAAAAATGTCTGCAGTTAAGTTCCTTAGAATTTAAAAGCTGTTGCAGAAGCCAAAACCAGACTATGTGTCTACAATGTGCCATGTAAAGTGATAAAACAAAAGTACAAATCAGTGCTTCTTGTTAAACTAAAAAATGAACCATTAAAAATGTAATACGTATTTTAAAAAACTGAAGAAAAATCTAAGTTTTCATCAATTACAAATAAGGTGTGAATAACTGAATTAATTGTTTTTAAAAAATCACACAGATAGCGTTTTTGTGTAGCTTAATTACATTTCTATATCTTTAGTAGTATTTCTAACTTTTGTGCTTGCAAGGGGTGAAAACTTAAGCAAGGCTTTGGTAAAATAAGACATCACACAGACACTCAACAAAATAAATCCTGGTCAAAGTGTGACGTGTTATCTTTTGAGCTCAATGAAGACAGAATTTTACACATTGCTATCATTTAGGGTCAATAAAGACGAAATGTTACATGTCACCATCTGTTAGAACCAATGAAGGAGTGTGACGTGTCACCGAGTATCTGTAATTTAGGGCCAACAAAGACGGAACGTGATGTGTCGCTACCTTTTAGGACGAATGACAAATATAACTTGATAAATCTTTTTGGGCAGAATGGACAATTCAGATTTTACCAGAATAGGAATGTTGGTTGCCCTCCTCCCAGACGTGGTCATTTGACCAAGGACTCCTTGGCACTAGAAAGAGGTGGCTGCAAGGGAACCTCTGTCCAGCTTTGCTATAAACCCCCCCGCCCAGAAAAACCCCTTGTTTACGACAACGGCACGCATAAATAAATCTTTGCAAATCCTCGTTTTACTGTGATCTGTCAGCTCTACAGTTCAAGATATCACGCCAGGTCTGGGGAACATGTTTCTTCAGGATAAAGAAAGGAGATTTCCCTAGCCAGCAATTCAAATAAAAACTCAACAGATCACATCAATATTTTATCATCTATTATTAAGCACCTGTCTAAACTACCAGCACATATAGATTTGTGTAAAGGGCATTCCATTGTGTGTGTATGTGAAACACAGTCATGTGAAGAAGAAAGTACACCCTCTTTGGATTCCATGGTTTTACATATCAGGAAATAATAATCTGTTCCTTAGCAGGTCTTAAAATTACAAGATGAACATATTATGCCGTGTCATGATTTATTTACCAAAAATAAAGCCAAAATGGAGAAGCCATGTGCGGAAAACTAAGTACATCTTATGATTCAATATGATTAGCTTGTAGAACCACCGTTAGCAGCAATAACTTAAAAAAGTTATTTTCTGTATGACCATCAGTTTCTCACTGATCTCTAGAATATTTTGGTATACAGAGGAGTTCATGGTCGACTCAATGACTGCAAGATGCCCAGGTATGCTATGTGTGGTTTTCACCAAACGTGGCACTGTGCATTATGGTCAAACAACTCCACTTTGGTCCCTTCTGTCCATGCGGCCATGTTCTTTTTAGAGAGAAGAGGCTTTCTCCAGGCAACCCTTCCAAACAAACCATACTTCTTCAGTCTTTTTCTAATTGTACCGTCATGAACTTTAACATTTAACATGTTAACTGAGGCCTGAAGAGTCTGAGATGTAACTTTTTCAAAATATGTGAATTTGCAGGGACCTCCACTCCTGGGAAGACTGGCAACTGTCTTGAATGTTTTCCACTTTGCAATAATCTTTCTCACTGTAGAATGATGGACTTTAAATTGTTTGGAAATAGCCTTTTAACCCTTCCCAGATTGATTGACAGCAACAATTGCTTCTCTAAGCTCATGGCTGGTGTCTTTCCTCCTTGGCATTGTGTTAACACACACCTGAATGCTCCTGACCAACAAACTGCTAAAACTTTGGCTTTTATACAGGTGGTCACACTTGCTGATGATCAATTAGTCAAGGGCATTTGATTAGCAGCACCTGGCCGCTACTTAGCCTCTTAATTCCTATGGAAGCAGTAAGGGTGTACTTAGTTTTTCACACATGGCTTCTCCATATTGGCTTTATTTTTGTTAAATAAATCATGACACGGTGTAATATGCCATGTGTTGTTGTTCATCTGAGGTTGTATTTACCTAATTTTAAGACCTGCTAAGGAACAGATGATTGTTATTATGTCCTGATACGTAAAACCATGGAATCCAAAGAGGGTGTATTTTCTTTTTCACGTTACTGTGTGTTAAGTTATATATATGTATATATGGTTATTTATTTTGCAGCATTTAAAACCCACAGTAAACACACACCATGGCACATGGGAGGTTTCATAACGAAGTGTCCAAAATGATCATTTTCAATAGATACATGGGAATACACAGTGTGCCTTGTATGAAAATAAAATGGACATATTAAGACCCTAGAACAATGATACACTCAATATATTAGAAGATTGATTCATCATTAATCATGATTACAAAAAAATACACATCAAAATAATGCATGCCAATTATTAAATCTAGAATATAACAACTTGCAGCCCCTTGTGGGAGATCTAGCAGCTACAGTGGGGATGGGAAAACCCTTGAGTTTTTCCTTTAGGTGTGTATGCAACCAGCTGCAAAACTAAAATAAATATTTAGAAGAACATTACATATTAGGGGCAATTAGTATAAACCTGGCACAATAAAAGCCAATCAGTACTAAATGATGCCAACAGTAACACTATTTATACCATGGACCAATTCCGTCAGCATACCCTGAAACTACGCAACCATTGGAACTTTAAAGGCTACCTAGAAAGTCATTTAGAATGAAAGGCTAGCTCTGAAAATTGTGCAGCCAGATAAATAGATAAAACGATTTCACCCAAAGGTGAGGCATACCACATGTCAATATACAGTAAAAGTGTTTTGTAAAATTATGTCCCAAAAGTGAAAGACAGAGAGCCGAATATTTCCAGCTTTCAATTACGATATTTAAACAGAAGTAAACAATAAACTTTAAAAAAAACTTAGTTAAACTTCAAGTTATAAAAATGGAGCATTGCCTTACAAAAGGCTTTGGAAACCGAGTCACCATTATGACCCCATTTCCTTTTTTTGGACCTCACTTGTTTAGGCCAATTGTTGTCAAGAAGCGAGAGGTCTGTGAAACTCGAGATCAATATATATTCGTTAATGGCTGTAGTCATGGCAGGGAATTTGTAAGGAGAATTAGATTTCTTATTCAGTTCAGACCTTTTATCCCCAATCTGATGAGCACAGTCTGGATAGTTTTGAAACATTTTGATGGGAGATCGTTTCCAAAGAGCTCTTATTACATGCAAATTGAGAAGAGGTTTTTTTTTTTTTTTTTGCCAAAGGGCACCTATGATTGCTCTTAGTGGTGATTAAACCCAAGCGTCTGATTGGACTTGCTTCCCATGTGTCATTCTGCACTGCATAGGTCATCCCCATGAAGAGTGCGTGAGCTATCGTATCACCATACATTGTTAAATTATCCTTACGGGATCCGGTGGTTACGGGGTACTGATAGAATATAAGGCCCTACTATAGAATTTCTATACATTTCTATAAAAGTTCTTAATCAAATAATCGTTTATTTTAAGAATACTAATGACAGATTTCCTTGTGTAATTTTTAAATAGTCTTTAAAATATCTTTAATCACTTTATTATTGACACACATAGAAAGTGTTTTAAATAAGAGTGCGTGCCAGCCCTACTAAAAAAGGCACACTTTGATTGTCAGAAATCTTTCAACTTTTTGTCTTGCTCAGTTCTCCTTAGAGCGTGCTACTTTAAATTCTAGAATATACCTTTCTGAAGATATCTTTGCGCTGTAGTTTGTTGCCATGCAGACTGTATTCATTTTACGCCAATTAGCCATAGTTCAGGCTCCCTGTGCTTTTGACAAGCCTCTGCCTCAGAGATGTGGATGTTCCAGGTGAGAGGGCCGGATGGGAGGAGATAATGAGCTCTCACTAGGCACAAGCTGCAGGTTAGGTCCACATTCGGATGCCATGTGATCCTTCAGAAGCTCAGTGCCACCTGTATTGTAGCATCAGACAACTCCTTTGACTAATTCAGTCACGCTCAGCGGAGGTTAACGAACCAGATGTGGCGTTTGCTTGCGATGAGACGATACTTTGCAGTCCGGGGTCGTGGTGTGGTGAAGAGGTAATCCAGGTGCCCTGGTTCGCGAGTCAGGCCCTCAGATTATTCAGGGCTCTTCAAATTTTTTTCTACCTGTGTTTGTTCACACAGTAATCAGATTTGGGAATCATTCTTTTAAAATTCTATTTAAAGACATCTCACCGGCAACGGTGGCTCTGTGACAAATCCCCCAAAATAGCCCTGCACTTCATTTATATTAATTAGCTTTAATGAAAATAGCTCCTGTGTGGAAACCCTGGGGGAACGCCGTTCATTCAGTCTTCTGTAAATTAATAAGTATTACTTTCAGTTTAATGCCAGTCATTGAGATATAATCTTCATTCACAAAAATAACCAAACTTAAGTTGTATAAAAAGGTCAAGTACATATGACTGTGAAGTTTTATCGAATGAAACGTTTAACATAAAAATGCCATTAAAAGTTGGTTAAATATATGATATATATGATAACCTTATCTATATATCTTAAGGTGCATATCTACATGCACCTTAAATATTAACACCATGAGGCGAAGTGCAGCAACGATTCAATCAGTCAAAAACACTCTTCATTGAATAACTAGATGGTTGGAAAAAAACTAAAACTTTAATACTTCTGAAAGCCATTCCTAGCTGTTACACGACCTGTGTGTTCATTTAATCTGTCCTTACCTCCAGCAGCCTTACACCAACCTTACACCTTCCTTACTACAACCTCAAACTGGCCTTACACCCACCTTACCCGTCTTAGACCAGACTGACAACTCATACAGTATAGTTTGTCTTGGTTTCTCATATTGGGTTGATACATAATTTTTCCTACCCTTTCTCTTCCTTTCACAGATCACCCTCCAATAGATACAATTCCCTGGGCTCCGGAGTGTGAAATTCCTGCAGGGCAGATTATCATTACTGCTAATCATCTCAAACCCATTGTGAAGCTGGTAACCCCTATAGTCCCTTATTTTATCTTAAGGGACTCTAATGATTCCATCTTAAGCCGTTTATGTCAAGAAGGAATATTGCTGAATAAATTTGCCACTGGGGAAAAGCTTATCATCATGACACCAGAACTGAACCCTGGTGAGGAAAGCCTCTCATTCAGACACCAGAACTGTACCATGGTGAAGGAAGGCCTCTCATTCAGACACCAGAACTGTACCATGGTGAGGAAGGCCTCACATTCAGACACCAGAACTGTACCATGGTGAAGGAAGGCCTCTCATTCAGACACCAGAACTGTACCATGGTGAAGGAAGGCCTCTCATTCAGACACCAGAACTGAACCACGGTGAGGAAGGCCTCTCATTCAGACACCAGATAGGGATAGGGTAGTATTGACATTGGGTGGTATTATTGAAATTGACAACGTGCAACATTATTTGCTTATCTAAAATGTGGTGTGGATAGACTAAATTCAGTGTCGTTTTGATTTCTCTCCCCAGTGTAAAGTGTAAAGTCTAAAACACTTTAATTTATCCTAAATGAATGAGTGAAACGAGATAGACATGAAAATGAGAGGGGTGCTCTTCATTGACCAAGGTTCTTAGAGTGAAATTTCTGTTCAACATGTATAAACTAAATGAGCATTCAAACGAAATATAGTTCAATTCACTTTGGGTACCGATATTCACCCTATTGACATTCACGGTGTACATCGACATTCTCTCTCGACAGCCACATTCATATCGAAATTCACCCTGGACATCAATATTCATATCGAAATTCACCCTGGACATCAATATTCATATCGAAATTCACCCTGGACATCAATATTCATATTGACATTCACTCTGGACATTAAATTGACATTAAACATTCGCATCAACATTCGCATCAACATTCACACTGGACATCGACATTCACTCTGGACATCGACATTCACACTGGACATAGATATTCACTCTGGATATCAGCACTCACCTAGATTTTCAGTGGACATTCACTCAGGGCAAGCCACATTCACACAATCAGGACATCTACATTTACTCTGGACATTGGCTAAACATTTGTACAAACTAATTTTTAATGCATTCATATTGACAGAACAAATCACAAAGATAAATTTGGATTTTTCTTGTTAATGTTATCAAACAGTAAAAACTGGCCATCATGTCTTTAGTCACTGAAGCTGTGAAAGAGTAATCACTTTCAGTTGTATGTAATTGTCGCTGAATAACCTTGAAAGTCAAAATCAATTATGTTTGTTTTCGGGAAGAACATTCCAACAAGAACTGGACTGCTAGTTAAACAAAAGATTTCAAGTAATGTTTTTGTGCTATAAATTATTTATTAAAGCCCTTTGTGACTGTTCGAATGAGCCCCAAGGGAGAATACAAAATGCGGAAAGATAGCCATCTCCCCTTTCACTCCCAATTTCACAGGAAATACTCCTTTTGAAATTCTATTGGGAGTTCCTGGGAGATGCCTTCATTGTAAGATAATTGCTCAGCCATGAATCCACAAAAATAGTCACACAAAATGGACATCTTTTATTTCTGAACAACATTGATTGTACAATTTAGTTGTTTATCCAAAGCAACTTACACAGCTTACATTTTCTACATTCACCCACTTATACAGCTGGATAGTTTTACTGAAGCAATTCAGATTAAGTGCGTTGCTCAAGGATACAACAGTTGGGGTGGGACGCCTGTCACCTTAACCACTACACCACCAGCTGCCCCTATTGTGATTGTGTAATGATTTACTTGCTTTATCAAAAAAGCGTTTTGAACAGCGTTTTAACTGTTGTTGCTCTCAAAAATACCAATTGGCCATGACCTATCTATAAATGTTTTACATGCATCAGAGATACACAGACAACAGTTTAGGGAATTTAATTTAAACATTCTCCCCAAAGGGACAAGACTCATATACCTGTTCACTTTACTAACAGTAACGATTGGAAGCTGATCCTATATCAGAAGGCCAATTCCAGAGAGAAGTGGTTTTTCTTTTTGCTGCAGGAATATATAGTGCATTTTATCAGCAGCAGGGCGGTCTCTGTATCCAAGCCCTCAATTATTTACGTATCTGCTCGGGTTATGCTTTTTTTGCAGCGATTGCTGTGTTTGGTTATTTTAACACAACTGGAGAAGAGGCAGAACTCCACAGATGGGCTGTATAAATAAGACAAAGGCAGCGAGCATGTGCTAGTTTAGTGTGGCTCTACAGATCACCCAGTGAGTGTTGAGCGATATTTACATTGCAGTGTCGGCTCTTCACTGCCAGAAGCGAGACCTTGGAGAAAATGAACAAAAGTGCTTCTTCAGGAGCTTCATAACATATGCTCTTATTCTCCCTCATTAATCATTTCCATCTCAAAAAGATTAATATGTTAAGGGTTGCTGACACTACCATTTAAAACACCTTTGACTGTATCCCGTAATCTCAGCATTTCAATATCCTCATGACAGCTTATGACGGTTCCCTTTAACTTACGCATGACGGGACGTTTTGGTTTGAGTTGTGAAATCTCTGGTGCTCCCACGGAAACAACTGTTCCTTGGAAGCTCCCAGGAAGCTCCCTGGAAGTTCCCAGGAGAAATGAACCCTGACGAAAGCACTTTGTCAGACGGACCAATCCATTATTCAGCAGCCTTGTAACAGGCATGTCCCTTTCCCTGAGTTTTAAAATGAAGGTCAACGTCCAGCTGCCATTTAATCGCTGAAGCATGAAAACAAAATGTCATGAACATTTGGATTATTTTTATTTTACTGAAAAAATTAAATAAAATAAAAATAAGAATATATATATATATATATATATATATTATTATTATTATTTTTTTTATTTTTTTTTAAAGATTTTAAGACTTGGATTAATTCCAAATAAAAATTTAGGAGGAAATTTATAGAGCTGATTTACTCTGAAAGTTTAGAAGTTTAAATTCAGGGGGAAATCTCCAGGACTCTCAGTCATTCACAATTAGATTTACAGAGAATAATTAGGTTGAGACTGGCTTGGCGGAGTAGCAGTCTGCCTGCAGTGGATGAAAGGTGACAAGAAATAATAGCTTCCAACGTTACACTACAGTTGTGTGTTATTTTATTCCACCAGCAAATTAATGACTGGTTATTAACTATTTTGTATATAGCAAAGACTTGCATTTTAAATGTTGAAGTTAACCTTAAATGGATTTGAATATGAGTAGATTGCGCTTTTTATGATAATAATAATTGTTTGTATTTGTTTCCCTTTTTTATTAATTTTTTTCATACACTACACATTATAAGCTCAGCAACATGGAAATGTTGCAATAACAGGAACAAAATCCCATTCCTACCCATATTGTGCTTTCTCCTCTTCAATTTTTAAAAGGATCCTGCAAAACACAATGACCCTGACTACAAATTTGTTATTTACAATGCATTGCATTCACAACACTCACAATGACTGTTCCGCAGGGCAACCTGTAAGGAAATCAGTAAATGTTTAATAACATTTCAAACATCAAAGGATTAAGGCAGCTTCCAAAAACTGTTGCATAATGTTGTGCCTGGAGGAAGTTTCTTTGTGGTAATTAATGTTTAATGTCTATACTACTCCACCACCCCGCCACCCCTCACCCCACAACCCACCAGCCCCACATCAGCCACCTTTGTTTACAGACACATTCTCAATCCTCTGTAACCAACACTGCTATGTTCGCGTGTGATTCCGTTCTGGGTGAAGAGGCATTACCATGCTTCCTTTCTAAATAGCTCCCTGGACAGTTCTGTCTCAGTATGTCTGTGCTCACGTCCTTACCTACCTGGCCTGTTGTGTGTCTGTTCTGACATCTTTACCTACATTGGTGCTTGCAAGTTTATGAACCCATTAGCATTTTCTATATTTCTAAATAAATATGAGCAAAAACATCATCAGAAGTCCTAAAAGTAGACCCAATTATACAAATGAGAGAACAATTTAATACATGGTCATTTATTTAATGGACATTTTATCCAATATAACATATCTGTGAATGGCAAAAGTATGTGAATCGCTAGGATAAGCAGTTTGGCGAAAGGAAAACACTGCATTCCAAAATATGAACCTTATCTGTGAAACATGGTGGTGGTAGTACCATGGTTGGGGTCTGTTTTGCTGCATCTGGGCCAGGACAGCTTGCCATCATTGATGGAACAATGACTTCTGAATTATACCAGCAAATTCTAAAAGAAAATGTCAGGACATTTGTTTGTGAACAGAATCTCTAGAGAACGTGGGTCATGCAGCAAGACAATGACCCAAAGCCCACAAGTAGTTCTACCAAAGAATGGTTAAAAAATAATAAAGTTAATGTTTTGGAATGGCCAAGTCAAATCCGATCGAAATGTTGTGGAAGGACCTGAAGTGAGCAGCATCACCAACATCCCAGAGTTGAAGCTGTTCTGTACGTAAGATTGGGCTAAAATTCCTCCAAGCTGATGTGCAGGACTGATCAACAGTTACCGAAAATGTTTAGTTGCAGTTATTGCTGTACAAGGGGATCACACCAGATACTGAAAGCAAAGGTTCACATACTTTTGCCACTCACAGATATGTAATATGGGATTTTCCTCAATAAATAAATGACCAAGTACAATACTTTTGTCTCATTTGTTTAATTGGGTTCTCTTCATCTACTTTTAGGATTTGTATTTTAGGTCATATATATATGCAGTAATATAGAACATTCCAATAGGTTCACAAACTTTCGAGCACCACTGTACACAACCTTCTGTGCGTCTGTTCTGTCACCTTCATGACCTGTAATGTACGCACCTCTGTGTAAGGGTATTGCGTTTATGTCTTAAAACTAGTTAGCAGGACCACACAGGACCACAAAAGGCTACACAGGACCACATTGCTTGGGTGCAACCTGCTGGACAGGATCAGCCCTTAGATGTGGGAAGGAATTTTAATGTTTGCACCAAAAAAAAAAAAAGGGCCCGGAAAGTCTGCACCTCACAGCATTGCACTGACGTTATTTCCAATCAGAAACTTAAACCTTTACCACTGGCCAATTGATTCCAAAAAAAAATCTGAAGAAGTTGGTTTCGACAAACTTCATTTTCAGAATCATAAAAAACACTCAAATTGTCTCCTGCTACAGACCTGGAGATTTATATTCATTGGCAAGTCAATCGCATATTGACAGGCCTTTCCTCATTAAACAGGGCCTTTATATTCATGAGACAACAGAATTCAATTGCTTTCCCATTTGAATTCTGCATGGTCCTTGAAAATGGCTTGTTTAATTCTCCTCAAGTGGTTTCAATATGCATTCACAACCTAAATGTTAATGCAATGTATGTCTTGCAGCACATATTGAGACCATTACCAGTCATAGGGGCGCTTGGTTCTACGTAATGAGAAAGGCGTCACTATCTTTGTGTCTGAGTTTTGAAGTGTTTGTGTTTATTTCTTTCTGGTTCATCATGAGTTTTTTTTATTTATTTAATCAAACCTGTCAGGAGATTCACAGCATAAGGCTGAACACACAGGTAGGCTACCTAATGGCAAGTCTCAGGGGTCCCAAACTTACAAATGAGCCTTACAGTGTGCGTAGTCATTTATTTATTGTTATTTACGATCTTTACGTTCCACCTGTGCACATACTGTGTTTAAAAAAATGCTAATTCAGGCTAAGCAAATTTTTAGCTCTGGTTTTCCTCGAAAAAAAAGTTATATTTTGATGCCATATATGCAGACAGTGTATTCTGCTTCCAAAATGTTTTTGTATGCTGTCCTTGATTTTAGTAATCCCTGAGTAATCCTTATTCTGTTCACACTTTGACACAAACTGGCGTCAGTGTCAGCTTAGACTCAGGCTTGATTGATGTGCTGTGGTTCAACATAAAATTAAAGGACCACACTCACGGATCACTTTATCTGCTCGTCTGGTCTGACTCGACAGACAGGATCGTCCGTCTTTAAAATCACAATAAATCACAAAGTGTCGGATGCAAGTAGAGTGGAAGTAGCGTGTCCAAATGAATAATTTAAAGAGTACATTCTGAGTAATTTAACTTAATTTATAGACTGATGCACATTTGGCTAAAATTTGTTTAATAATATATAATATTTGCTGGAGTCTTTTAATTATTATTATTATTATTATTATTATTATCGTAATTATTTTTAATCATATTAAACCTTGTTATAACCTTGTCATTTCTATGCCTATAATGATAATCTTATGTTAATTTTTGCCACCTTATGTCACAGACTTTTCTACCACATGCCCCATGTTTCAATAAAAAATTTATGAAAACACAGTATTGAAATCCTTCCAAGCTTCTGAGGCCTCTATCTGTAATGGCAACAATATACTTTTTAAAATGTATTTCTGTTACAATAATCTCCTTGTCTCCTACTAGAGAAAGCAAGACTGGAACACCCTTCAGAGAGAGCTTAGATTTAAAGGAACCATTCATTAGAATCCAGTCATAACACAATTAATTAACAAAATAATAAGAACACATTTGGAATAAACATGGAGCTTCTAAAGTCATTAGAATTTCTGTAATACCACATCATTTATTTTACAGTGCCTTGCACAGTGCCTTGTATTC
>JAOVYW010054590.1:0-23478 GCA_025775045.1 Hiodon tergisus | reverse complement strand
TGAGCCCAATTTGGACATTTTCACTTAGGGGTGTACTCACTTTTGTTGCCAGCGGTTTAGACATTAATGGCTGTGTGTTGCGTTATTTTGAGGGGACAGCAAATTTACGCTGTTATGCAAGCTGTACACTCACTACTTTACATTGTAGCAAAGTGTCATTTCTTCAGTGTTGTCACATATATTACATATTATATAAAGATATAATCTCACTTTTGTGAGATACTGTATGTATGTATACATATATATGAAAACAATGCCTACCTTGTCGGTTTGTTTCAAAGCGTTCGACTCCAGGAATGTGTATGTCTTGTTTCGAACAAAATCTGTCGCCCTTTGTGCGCCTGTCTCCAGCAGGACCACTTCCACCTGACCAGTGCATCCTTCCTTCACACCTCTCTGCTTGGGTGGCAGGAGGAAGGCAAGAGTGGCAGGGCAGTTGATCTTTGCTTTCTGCAGCTGAACTCTGGCAGTCAAGATGTTGCCCCAAAACTGACTTAGCTCTCTGGACCCTCCAATTGGACAGCCTACACCACGGGTCACTTCCTCTCCACCGAAAGGGTCACATGACAGGAAGTAGGTTACCCGACGTGGAGGGCTGAAGCTCATGAGAGTAGTACGCCCCCCCAGGTCAAAGGCCACAGCTCTATGGACCATGAGTGAGGAGGAGGAGGAGCGAGAAAGCCAGGAGGAGGAGAGACACAGCAAGGAATCCCCTAGATTGAACACAAGAGAGGAATTTTTTATAAGACTTGCTTAACCCGTATTTTGGCTCGACATAATTCAAACCTGAGTAACCTTTTGAGTAAATGAAGCACTTTCATCTTAAGACCTTTCACAAATATTCACCTGCCTTTGAAACAATTTAATATTCTATTTCTTAACATTATCTTACAATTTAGTTCTTAGCAGATGCTTTGATCCAAAGCTGGATATTTACTGAGGCAGTTCATATTAAGTATCTTGCAAGGATACAACAGGCAATGATTTTGTTCCAAGCCTGTCACTGTAACCACCACATCACCAGTTTCCCCAATTATGGTACAAAACAAGCACAGCAGGCTGTTTAAGGGATGTGTAGGATTTCTCTGTGTGCATATTCAGGCCCATATTCATAGTAGTTAAAGCTAGAATAGAGAGGGATGTTTCCAGAGACAGATAAAGGAGGACACTGGGAGAACGGGAGGATAGGAGAAGTTTCTGTGTTAATATGCAATGGTGCATATTCAAGTTCTAAATTGAGTTTATTTGCTTTAGCATTGTTCACACGCTTCACCAAATTTTTTTCATTTAAAAAAATGAATAAATATGTCTGACCTTGTTGCTGTCGTGTAAACTAGAAGATGAGCAAATTACAGAATGTCCTACTAGAGAACTGATGGCAGGTTGGTGTAAGGTTAAAGGTCAAATGTGAAGCGTGTTAGAGGAAAAGAGAGGGACTCTATTTGGGTGGCTGATATCTAACAGAAGTTAAGCTAATAACAGAAGAAATGTGTTGTGATTTTGATTTTTAAAACTTTTTATGAATGCCTTTGATTTGCGTTTGGAAGGAATTATAATTTGTGCTGAGCTCCTTGAAAAAAAAGGAGAGAGAGAGAAATAGAGAGAGAGAGAGAGAGAGAGAGAGAGAGAGAGAGAGAGAGAGAGAGAGAGAGAGAGAGAGAGATTGTCTGGAACATGGGGACAACCATATCAAATGTAAATATACAGAGGGTGGGAGGGAAAAGGGAGGGTTTTGCTGTATTGTAGTGCTTTGGCAAAACTTTATTTCATTCAGTCATGCCAATAAAGCATTTTTGTAGCTGTTTATTCATTAGCGGTTATTATTGTATTGCTGTTGAATGCTTTGACAGTACTATTTCATGTCATGCCAATAAAGCTACTGGAATTGAGAGAGAGAGAGAGAGAGAGGAAGAGAATATTTATAAATACAAAGTTGTCCTAAATACCACAATGACATTTCCTTTTTGATGTCACATCTCAAGCGGTGAACATATAAGGCCCTGATTTTTCTCATGGGGTGTCATTTTTGCAACCGATCTTTCTTGTATACAAATGTGTGCTGTTCCCTAAATTTAACTGCTTGTAATTAGAACATGTCTCCATTTGAACACCCATTCTTATTCTGTAGTTGGATGATGATAATTAAACAAATTAAACTCTTAAATTTAACACAGAATGTCCTTTAAATTCTGCAGGCAAAAATAGGATAATGAGACAGCATTCTTTGGGTTCCTTTACTTTTTCTGATGGGGAATATTTATGGTCCACTAAGATTGTGATTAGTTTTGGGGGTTATAGCAGGGATTTTTCTTACCTGGACTTATCTGCCCTGCCTCTAAGAGGAGAGAGAGGTACGGCAGAGGCGACCCCAATACACAGATGCACAAGTCTGAGTAACATGCACCTGGTTAAAGAGAGAGAGACATAGAGAAACTGTGACCTTGCAATTAGCCAAAAAGGGAGAACAATAACCAGGGTTGAAATCAGAGAGCTAAGGAGCTAGGAGTTATGAAAAAAAAAAGATATGGAGCAAAACAACCAGCCCCTTTGACCCAGCTGGCCAATATGAATAGGGACACGCATCTGAGGGTCAGGGTCAGGGTCAGGGCGCTGCAGGAGCCAATGGAAGTGCTTCTGGAGCACACAACATCACACTGCAATGTCAACATCCATAACAATGCGAGAAAGTCCTGCCGGGGAAAGTGCAGCAGGCAAAACCCTCCCTTTGATCTACTTCCCCTCAGTGAAACAACACCTTCAACCCGACTGACAGCCTTGCTCTAACCATGCATCCGCCACCAGACAGACAGGCATGCCCTCAACCCCAAAGAACCCTTTTCATGCATTGCACCAACAAACTAAAACCAGTCTGACACCAGTTTACACCAGTCCGAAACCAGTCATGCAAACTAGCCACAAGTAACCCAACACATCAACAAACAAAAATATCTAAGCTAGATGACTGGGACAAAGCAACAAAAACATAATAGAATTTAAAAACTAGTATTGGACTAGTTGAACAAAGTAATATACTGTAATATATAATATATATATGCTGGGTGAATATTTCTTCACTGTATGATATATAAATACAAAAACACATCTTAGACCGGATGGATATATACTTGCAAATAGTATATTCTTAAAAATTAAGTTGTTATTACATTTATTATTATATATTACTATTAAATTATTAAAGTAAATTGTCTTCAAAATTCAGGGAAATTTTAAACGATCCACATGACCCGTAGTTAGTACTCTAGTCAGTTTCTACTGTGTCACCTGAGACACAATGACTGACCACTCAGGACAGCTGAATCTGGATTCCTTTCCTGCCGTTCTTCCTTCTGAACCTGGCTTGGTGCAAGTGCTAACATTAGGGTTATAGATGGGAATCAGTCCAAAAAGGGACAGCAAACTGGCAATGTATAAATATCACAAGCACTGTTTGTCATAACTGCAATGTCAACAATGTGGGGTTGTGGAGCAGTGCTGCTGATGACTACCGTTTAGAGATGAATTATTCTTTGGGGATTGCTCCCCAATTGCAGCTGTTTCTGTGTCAATACTTTTTTATATCATCAGTCTAATGAATCTTGTCTCTGGGAATGCCTGTTTAATGTGGGGTCACTTTAAGTCACAGTGCGTCTATGTTTATTGATATTCCTTTGACTAGCAGAGGCTCATCCAGACCAACTTCCTGAGCTCATAGCTTCACATATTACCCATTAATTCAGCCTGGATTTTTCCTATGGTAGAATTGGCACTAATCATTGGGTCACCACCTCCTGCAACGGTTTACCTGGAGCGGGATCGCATTGCATCCATTCTCGGGTCCTGGGCAGTCCAATCTCTTTAAGGGCCCCCTGCAGGTTCTGGTACAGCACCTCCTCCGTTATATCTCGGTCAGTCGTTCCTTGTAAATCGTCCTGCTGGCGGAGGACGTAAGGATGGGCAGAGCGGCCAGCGAGCGGGCTGATGGACAGCTGGTGAGAGATGGGGGTAGGAAAAAAAAGGTCATTTTACGTCAGCATAGAATTCCATGAGGTGGAGGTGAATTCCTTGGCAAAGGTCTGAGAAGACAAAAGGAAGTGGCTGGGTTGGTGGAAAAAGGACAGCGAGGGGAATGTCATAACATGAATCTATTTAGGGTAGTTCACACTCTGATTGACCTTGTAACTGGAACCAAACGGCAACACTGTTGCTGCCGTACACATTCTACAACCTAACGAGCACTTGGGCGGTCCCCACACCACAAAGACAATGACTACCGTGTAGTTTAAGGTCATATGCTTGGCCCTCTCCTTATTCCTCTATTGACTGGCATAGCTGTGATGATTTCCCTGTGTTCTCAACCCCTATCAACTCTCCTCTTCCCCCACTTGCCACTGTTCCCAGTCTGTCCTTTGACTGTTTACCCAACACATTAGTTTATTATGCCCTCCACTCTTTCCTTTACTTTCGCTTAATGACTTTCTCTTGGATTCCGATACCACAGGGATAACGGAATGAGAAATCAGCTAAATTTTCAACTATTTACATTTAATACAAGGGTTTATATTCTATAAAATTAAATAACTATTTACTTTTGTAAAATATTTAAAGTTAAGAAAATATGAAATTCTTATCATGTTCTTGTCATTAGCCTACCGTTTCTAGGACCAGAAGTATTAAATTATAAGTATTTATATAAAATAATATATATATATATATATACTGATTGTTTGCTAATTATCATTTCTAAAAACACAGCTACATTTGTAAACAGCTGGAGTGCCTTCAGTCTTATACTGTTTATATGTTAACAAATGAAGTTAAACACAATATGGACCACATATGGCATGATTACAAAGGACAAAAAATGGCACCAGAAGATCTAGAGCAGGGGTTCTTAACCTGGGGTCCATGGATGGGCTTCAGTGGGTCCGTGAATGTCAAATAAAATTTTTACATTTATATTCATTTATATGCATTTTTCTAGGGAGGGGGGTCCACAGATTTTCAAAGGGGTCTGTGACTCAAAAAAGGTTAAGAACCACTGATCTAGAGAGTAGGCAGAATTAGCAAACAGCAAGTCACACTAGGATTCGTGGAGACTGTCTCTTCCCTTCATTCTCTCTTCTATTTCTCTAATTTCCCCTTTTCCATTGCTCCCCTTCCCCTGTCTTCTGCGTCTCCTGTGTCGCATAACGAATCACACACATAACAGTCAAATAACTACGGTACAACCATTGTATTCATAACTCTGTTCATTTATTTATTCATACATTCATCATATTTATATATTTCATACATTACATAACTTTTTAACAAACAGTAATATACACTGGCACACACATCTCTATTAAATGTGTTACTACTCAAACACCTCAAATTTGCGTTTCACAACCAATCAATTAAGTTAAGGTATAAGGTTCCTTATATCCATAAAAATAAATATTGCATATTTTGGCCATGATAGAATATATTAATTAAACTCAAAGCAGCATACTGAGACTGGTCTGAGGACAAGGTTTTTTAAACATTCAGAACTTCTTTTAGACCGGTACGACTAGGGGTCCACAATAAAGTAATTTGGATTAAAAAACATTATGCTTGGTTATTTTTTATTTTTTAAAACAATCAAAACCCCCAGAGACAAATGAAGCAGCCTGGTCTAGGAGACAGAAAATTTTTACCAAAAAACACTTTTCAAAAACTGACCCAAACATTCATTGAACCACACAGACATGCAACAGAGTATCCATTTTACAGCCAATCACCCCATCTCCCTCCCCAATTCTCGTTATCGTCCTCATCCCACACTCACCATTGTGACAGCATGGACCGAACAGCACTCTGGAAATGACAGAGAAGGGAGAATGCGAAAGGTGGGAAAAGAGAAGGAGGGACCATGTTTGGGGAGGGAGCAAGGGGAACATGACAGAGAGGGAGGAGGGAGGAGGGGAGAGGGGAGAGGGGATTGCGGAAGGTGCATGTGTGGGGAAGGAGTGACCAAGAGCGCTGCACAGCCCAACTAATCGCATGTGGAATTGTGGCCAGCAGTAACTGGTCAGATGTGAAATTATTTTACAAAGCACCAACTTGTTTCCAACAAAACCACCGATCCACCTTTGTTGCTGAATACATTCAGTTTAACCTCAGTTGTTATGGTCCTGGAGATTATTTGGTCCCACATGGCCTCGGTCCTAGATGACCTTGGTACTATATGACCTTGGTCCTATATGACCTTGGTCCTATTTGACTTCTATTATTCTCATTTAAAGGTAGGTACGATATGCTATAATGCAATACTGATAGGGTAACTTTGGTTCTGACAGAGGGCATCAGACGTTGTCAACTGTGTACATACTGACAAAAACTTCAAGGTTAATTATTTGTCAGATAAGTATAATAACACTAAGGGAAATACTTTTATATAAAACTCTAGCTTTATCTCTGGTATAAACATGGAGAGGCCACAACCCGCATATCAATATACATTTTATTATATTGTTCCTGTCCACGCTGTGCAAACTTTCTGAATATAAGAATACAAAAGCATTTAAATCAGATTTTGTTTTAACTGATATGTTGGCTGAAGTATTTCATCCAGTATGACTAATTTGATCACAATCCACTGCTAACATAATCAGTTAAACTCCTGTATAAATTTGTTAGTAGCATTACAGTATAAGTAATGGACATTTGAACTTCATTTAGAAACCCACAACCCCACTATTTCTTACCTTCTCCATTTTACTTTTATTCCGTTAGCTATCCGTCTCAGTACAGCTAAAATAACCATCTGGCATATATAACAAGGGGGTAGTTAACTCAAGCCAGCCAGTCTGACCAGACTACGCCACCCTCAGGAAATGGTGAGGGACGTCTTATCGCAGTCCAGGACTGGTCAGTATCAGAATGTTGCCCCAAGAGCCAACAGAACAGAATTATCATGGAATTCCTTTACATACAATCCATTACCTGCATTCCTTTATTACATAGATAAATGAAACAAATTCAGTAGAAAATTCAAATTTTCCCTTGAGTGGGTAACAGAATGAACACAAAGTTATAAAGTGTCATGTGCATCACTGTAAACCACAATCCAAGTTTAAGATAAGAACTTCCTGCTTTTACAGTAAAAAAAGGTACGGCATTCCTAAATCCAACTTCCATCAACTTGTTTGTTGGTCCAATGTTCTAAGCTTGAAAAAAACTTGTTGAAATCAAATTCCTAAATACCTTTATTTTTTATAAAGACCATACTGGTTGTATGCCACTGCTGTAAGTCTGCATGAGAGCATCTGACAAATTTCTAAAATGTGAATTTAAACCTAAGAATGGGGATAAGCTTCTCTCTTCAGAGTTCAGTGCGCACAGAGTGCCATTGACAGAACATTCAGGGCCAAATTCTAATAGGTGTGGTCAGGTATTTTATCATATATTTCATTTCAATTAATGATTAAGCAAACTCAAAACAGCCTCAAACTTCAGTAGTTTCTACTAGGTGTGGCCCAGGACAGTGCCAGGAATACAGTGGTACCAATGAGTCTTTCACGGAGATGTGGGTGTCAACGCTACACCCATGGTATTATCAGTTTCCCAAAGGAGGAACTCATTTGGTAGAGAAAGGGAGAAAGGGAGAGAACGTGTTTTTTCTGGACAGCTCCTGCAGTGTCCTCTTGGGACTCGATGAAAGTAGCTGGGCCTGGCTCTGGCAACAAGAGTCCCACCCTGACCCAAATGTCTTAAACACACAGCCTACACAAAGCAGCTTTGATTAGAACTACACAGGTCCCTTGCAATTATGCTGTCATAATGAGTCACACGCAAGTTCTCACCCACAACGAAAAGCATTTAATCCTGTGTGTGTCATGAGAAGAGGTGCCAAGCGTCAAGCTCATGTACGGTTCGGGCGTGCAACCATAGAGAATTTATCCTGAGACAGAAACATGGGGACAGGGTCACAGACCATATAGTTTATTACGTCAGTGAACGGAAGCTGATGCTCAGCTAGGGCAGAAGGCAAGTTTTGGTATGGCCTATTCAAAGTTCAGACCTAAATCCCATTGAGATATCTTGACAGGATCTGAAATAACCATGCAAGAAAACATACAAATTTCACTATTAAGCAGTTCATCATGGAGGGGCGGGTCTTCAGGGAGCTGTGAGAGACTGATCAATAACGTTTGATTGCAGTTAATGTCGTCACCAGTCATCAAGTCCAAGAGGGCAAATACTTTTTCATGTGGGGGCATTCAGTGATGTAAAGCTGTCTTTAATTAATTAATAAAAAATTGTATTTGTTCACTGGGGTTACCCTTATCTAAAGCAATGTTTGGTTTTGGTTGACGAGCAGATAGCATTCAGTGTTAAAAATATGCATATTTGAGTGAGTATTAACTTTAACTTAAATTTGGTTATCTGGATTATGTGTATATTGATTTTATGACTGATTAGGTGATGACATGTATAGGCTATTTATGTGAGTTATTACGTGTTGCTCAGGTCATTTAATAAAATACATAGCTTCCCTGGTGGTCTAGTGGTTAGGATTCGGCGCTCTCACCGCCGCGGCCCGGGTTCGATTCCCGGTCAGGGAACTCCTTTTCTGTCGAAACGATTGGCCAAAACCTGCGGAACTCCGTGGACGTGAATGAATGCTACAGTTAAGAGTTTTTAAGATATCATTGCCTTCCCATTGAAAAACTAACCATTTAGGCAATCTGACTGCCAAGTGATCAGTCGACGTCGTTGCAGAACTACTACATAGCTAGTCAGTAAAGTAAATGTGTTAGGCATCTGTATTTTTTGCCTTCCATAATATTCCACCTAGCCTGCTAATGTGAAATACCATAAGATCGCAGTCCATCGTTACTGAGAAAGTAAACCAAAACATATTACTATAGCGAGATAAAACAATGTCATATATTAATGTTAATTAATATTAATTTATATGTTAATTATATCTTATTGGCAATTGATTTGAATCGGAAATACTCAAGTCGAAGGGAGACCGGAAAAAACTAACAACGGTCAGTTGTTACAGTAATTACTTAAATATACATTAGCCAGAGACAAGTGAAGCGTAGATGCAACTCTGCACATGCTCAGTTAGATTCAATGTTTGGTTAAAAAAACTGTGGGCGCCCATGTTTGGTCATTGGTTGATGAAAATTCTGGTTCTCTGCCAGAAAAGAAAAAAAATATCATAATGATGTTTTTTTTCCTATATTGTAACTTTTTTTCACCAACCTTATTTTTGATATCTCTTTGTCTTCCGGTTGACCTGAAACACACACACACTTCTTGAAAATCTGTTTAATTACGATATATACGATGTACACGATGGTTTGTTCTGATATTTCAAGCGATATTTCACGTATAATTTCGTTTTCGTATTATGTCGTGTCAATCACGACATACTATTATCAAGATAATCATCCAACCTTTAAGCAGTTCGAGCTTCAGGGCTGCCGTACTTTAATGATTATCCGACAAATGTAATTTTGCAATTACACCTTTGCGCTGGAATGCCTCAATACGTGTAGTTACTAGTAGACTAGTAGACTCTTGAATAGTCGCCGGTTTTATTGCATAATAGCCATGTGATATCCATCCATCCATCCATTTTCGAAACCGCTTATCCTGATAGGGTGCTAGGCCCTAGGACGGGATGCCAGGCCATCGCTGGGGAACACACTCACACACACACACAGGGGCAATTTACAGGGCACTTTAGCATGGCCAATTAACCTAACCCGCAAGTCTTTGGACGGTGGGAAGAAACCAGAGCGCCCGGCGGAAACCCACGTGGACACGGGTAGAACTTGCAAACTCCTCAAAGATGCCCCGAGCCGCCTTTGGACGAAGCGCATTTTGACAGTGGGATACGTACCACCTTTCTTCCCTTCATATGCTGTCAGCTGTAAATTTCGCGTTCTGCACAAAGACCACATCTTATGATTTAATAAAAAACACATATTTAGAAGTTTCTATTAATTACGTAAAGGAACGTATTCAGTATTTCAAAAAAATCATGCACTTGTTTATACTGCAAATGACTTAACTTTCGCTGCAAAAATTTGCAGAAAAAAGACTCCAAAACAGTATAGATCTGTCTTTTAATATATATGTTAATATAACCTACTAACACTAGTATCACCCCCACATTTCCCAAAACAGTGCAAACAGTAAACACCAGGAGCACTGTATTAAAAGTACAGCACTTATGACTAGTCATTGGTAATAGGGGTAAAACAAAAAGTGATATTAAATCAATCAGAAAACGTAAGTGTGTGGTAAAACCAAATTTAAAAATCCAATAATCAACAATGTTGTTTGCGAAATAAAATAAAATTACTGCATCTTAACATTAAAATAAGAAGTAGAACATTGGTTATGTTTCTATTTGGAAATTACTTCATATTAGGATAAGTGACTGACAAGATAAATGTTCACTCAAATTTATATATTGTTTTAAATTTCAAATCCAATTAAACCAGACGTGCACTTAATATCCAATTCAATCTAAACTATTCAAAATTCAGGTTGAGTTCTGGGTTTGGTTCATCTTGTAACAATAACCTTTCATTATTATGTAACTGCTGGGGAAATTGAGGTGCCTCAACATAGTGGAGTCGCTGATGTCTTTTCAGGCTATCTTGCAGAGTGAACTTCTTCCCACAATGCACACAGTTATATGGTTTCTGACCAGTGTGAACGCTCAAGTGTCTTTTGAGAACATGCAATTGAGTGAAACTCTTCTCGCACTCCGTACAGCGAAATGGCTTCACTCCAGTGTGAACTAACTGGTGTATTTTGAGGTGACTGCCCTGAGTGAAGCGTTTTTCACAGTATGTACAGACGTAGGGTCTCTCTCCAGTGTGAATTCTCTGATGTCTCCTTAAGCTATCCTGAAGCGTGAAGCTTTTCCCGCAGTATGTACAAGTGTAAGGTCTATGTCCGGTATGAACACTAAGGTGTCTTTTGAGTACATGAACATGAGTGAAGCTCTTTCCACATTGAGCACAGCTGAATGGTCTCTCTCCAGTGTGAATCAGTTGGTGTATCTTGAGGTGACCTTGTTGGGTGAAAGTCTTCCCACAATGCGTACAGCTGAACCGTCTCTCCCGGACTTCAGATCTCTGGCTGGACTTAAAACTTCTTGATGAGCCAAAACTGTCCTCACATGGGGAGAATCCTCTCTTATATGGCATACCAAAGTTGAGCTCTTCAGCTTCAGCACTTCCCGTCACTTGGTGTCTTAACGATATATCCTTGAAGTGCTGTTGCACCCTGAGCAGATTTTTAACCTCCTGCCCATCGCATTCTGATAGAATCTCTTCTCTCTCCTTGCATTCTCTAGGTTGCGGATTAGCTTCTTTTGTTTGGCCCTCACCACCAAATTCTGACAACCTATCAAGCTCAACTTTATTTCCTAAGTCGCCAACCACTGGTTTCACGTCGAGCCAATGAAAAGGGCATAGGCTGCAGTCTGCCTCAGTCGCACCAACACGTTGCAGCCCCGAGACACCTGGCTCAGGTTCTAAGTCCTTTTCTAGATCACCGGTACCGCCCACTGTCTCCCAAACTGCATACTGAGGGCAAAGGCCGTCAAGTGCCCTGTATTCAGAGCCCGTCTCGTTAAGAAATCTGCCCTGGCTTTCCGACTTGTGGACAGTCTCTCGTTCACAGAGCTCCTCCACAGGGGACACCTCTGTTGCTTTTGCAGGCGTACGCTGTGCGTCTCGGCCTCTTGCCAGTTGCTGCTGCTCTCCTTGCACTCCACTTCTATCCGTGGTGTGGGCACAAGAACCCAATGTATCTGTGAGCAGGAGAATACAATTACCATTGCCTTATAATTACAGCCGATGAAGAGAACAGACGGGCAGTACTGCTGCTATCAAACTGTGACCTTTGAAACTATTCATCCGATAAAATTTATTAATAAACTGAAATGATTAAGAATTTTACAAGCTAAGATTATTACATTATTATTAATTATACAGTTACTGAGGCAAACCGAAAAACTGATAAAGTAATTAAAATAAAATAAGATGGTCAATTCAGGGCCATGGATGCTCACACCAAGTATATGGCATCTAAAAAAGTGAGATATAAATTACAGTTGGATTGAAATAATATAATGGATTGAAAACCACATGGAACCACGTGGGTTTAATTCCACCTGTCCTTAAAAATCGCTGACCAATATAATGTATTCTTCAAATAAAATCTTTGTAAACCTTGCATATGACAATCTACCATATCCTGGGTAAAGTGTTCGGAACAGTCGAGCATCGCGGTTTACCTTCATGGCAGTTCTTCGGTGTTGCCTCTGGGTCGTATTCCTCTTCAAGTCGCTCTTTCTTAATGATGAGCGTTCTTGGCCAATCCGCCTCCACGCCTTCACCCTACAACAGCAAAGATTTTAGAAGTATTTTGTGCTCAACAACACATGCATTATACCGGTTGGAATTGTACCGTGCCCCAAAACTTAACACGCCTAGAAAATAGCGAATTGGTGGCTATGCTATTTACAGGAACAAATCGTTTTACGCCGTTATGGGATTTTTGTCCGCAACTAACAGAACGATCAATAATGATTTACGATATGAAATCCATTTGCTCATTCTTTAGAAGTATTTCAAAGTTTCGCCCAAATAATACGTTTTAAGTGAAAGACCCTCTAATTTCATATAATTATTCATCTGTAAATTATATGCAATTGGCAGTTCTCCGTATTGATACCAAGCATTGTGAAAACAGTGGCGGTTTCTTTACAGTGATTTACATTAAATATATGCGACATTTGTTGATTTCTGCATTTTTACTCACGATTACCTTTGGCTTTAATGTAAACCGGGTGCCCGGCAGTCACATTAGAATTGCTAAAAGTTAAAAACTTAAATAATAACGCAAACCTGGACATCAACAGTGGTCTGTCGCGCTACTCTCATTACACGTTTCCTAGCCGTCCTCAACTCGCTTTCCGTCCATTGCAATCTCCTCTTCAGGGCAAGGTTCTCTTTTTCGCGTCGGGATATTTCTAAATGTAAAACTGCGGAGCCATCGTCAACAAGCTTAGTAATATCTAACACTGCCGCTTGAACAAGTATCTCCATAATTGAGGCCAACTGGGTCTGGAAACTAACACAATTCGACATTGTTGCAATGTGATAACTTAACGCTTCATATAAAAAATCGCATTCTTAATTGAAAATATAATTTAGACAAAAACTAACACGGTACAGTAAAATAAAAAGCAATTGCAGACACTACAGCGATTTCGCTAACAACATAGCTAGATACTGCATGACGTCCTGTGAAGAACGAGATTTATTTCCGGATCACCGCCGAATTCAACTGACCTCCCTCCGTCTGTTTACATATTCATTTATTTATTTTTGCACTAGTTGATTTTATATTTCTGCTCTCACGAGCAATTACGGAGAGGAGGGGATGTAGCTCAGTGGTAGAGCGCATGCTTTGCATGTATGAGGCCCCGGGTTCAATCCCCGGCATCTCCAGGTTACTGTTTTTTTGTTGTTGTATAGGATATTAAAACGGTCTGCTGTCAATTCTGTTAAGAAAGGGGTGCAGGATTATGAGAACCTCATACAACGATTATATTAACAGTAGTCTGTGGTCTGTATTCACTGACAGATCAAGCACAATAAATTAATTGCAAACAAGAAAAAGCAGTACAATTCTAATCGTAATTCATTACAAAATTACAATTATTCACAACCACCCAGAGCCTAGGTATTGTCTGAAAAGGTGTGTTTTAAGTCTGTACAACAAAGTGGTAACTAATTAATTTGTTGTAAAAATGTTTAATTATTTTAGCTGGGGCACTATATTAAATTGAGCATACACTGTGACCAAGGTCTCTCCCCACTGCTGGACTCCTGTAAGCCCCATTTGAATTGTCCAGCGCTCTGCAACCCAACACTATTTTCCCTTCCTAAGGATTTCTTGCTGGCACCACCACTAGTCCTCAGTCTTTTCCAGTAGTCCAGTCCAGGACAAGGACCCTTTCATTCTTTACTCTGAAACCTCTGATGGAACAATCTGCTCATCAGGGTCAGAACAGCCAAACCACCGTCTAAAACTCACCCAATTTTCCTCCACTGGCCTCCGACCGTAGTCCACATCCTTGTTAAAAGTATTGTACTGACGTGAGAGATTGTGATAGCATTTTTAATTTGTATTGATTAGTGCGCTGAACGCTTACATTTCATGAAGCTCCAAAATTAGTTTTGACATTCAAAGTCCATATTGAAGAAAATAAATGACCAAATGAATACATAAAATACATTTTAACAACACATTGGGAATTGAAGTAGTAATAAATCTGAATAATGAAGAAAAGTGTTTTTCACACATGGAAATTAAATATAAAATAATAATTCAAGACAATATTTTCATAAAAATAATTAATTAGACTAATTTATATCTCAACATTTATAATGTCTCTGACAACAATGCAAACAACTCTACAGGATAACAATTACAGCAATTTATAAATGACAAAAATTTATAATTCAGCCCTTTGTAAACAACAACAGATTACAGACTACTATAGTGCCAGAATTTGGCATTTAGATTTACCCCACAGCAAGTCCAGAGTGATAAATCAAAAGGTGCTCTGTGAATGTGGCTTTGATGAATGTCACAACATACAGTAGAAAGAACAACACAATATCCTTAAAAGGGTATCTGTGACCAAATGAGTCAGCTCAACTCACTGAATGTTGTTTGTGGGATTATTTGTGTTACTCGCTTACCACATAACGTGAATGACCGCTGCAAGGAAACCTGCATGCTAAAACTGCCACAAAAAAGTCACAAAAGGATTTGGTGTTGCTTTGTGATTTATGATGTATTGACAATGGAACTCTATGTATTACTAAGTACCAAAAGAACCTCAGTTGCCAAGGAAACAGCAAGTTCTGTCTGACAATTGAAGGACTTACACATTCTCAACCGACACATAGCCCATTCATACTTTGTTTCCCTGTTTTTCGGAAGACCTAAAAATACAGCCATACCCATCACTCCCCCCACCCCATAACCTTTAACCCCATCCGACCAATACATTCATTTCCATCAGATCCGTTGTCAGGACAACAAGTAGCTTTTTGCTATTTTGCAACAAAACATTCTTCATCAAAGTAAAAAGATTGTTGAACTGTAATATAAATGAATAAAGGTATAAATGGAAACTTTATTGTTCTACTAGTAAAAAAAAAAAACGTTATACAATTAAAAAATAAATGACGTGGAACATTGGTTTTGTGGTATGGAGCATTTGTTGGTCCTAGGGGATAGACCATTTATGTATACTCTCATTGTCTCCATGTCCCTTGTGCCCAGGTTGCAATTTTCATGCTACCAGATTAATTAAATAATTTGTTAAAACATTGCTGAATAATTTTTAATTGAATATATATATATATATATATATATTTTTTTTTAATTATTGAACTACAGATTTTATTTTCTTCTTTGCTCTGGTTCTTCTTGTGCTTCTGGATATGGTATATGAAAAAACACACACTGAAGGAAGTGTCCAAATTTGTTATTGTGATTCGTTTGTCCGATTATAAGTTTACGCTTCTGTGTTATGGCTATTTTGTTAAGTTTTTCTCTTTTTTCTCCACATTGTTATTTTTTATTTTTTGTATTCCTTAATTTCTCAATTTGTTGCCCAGTGGTAATTGTGGCCTCAAATGAAGAGGAATGATCTCCTAAAATTAATGAGTATTTCCTTGTTACTTTTGTTACTTGGTACTTGCTACGACGCATCATAACTTTTAACAAAGTCCTGTAAGACATTGCCATGATAGTTATCTTCACCATTATTATGCTACCAGTGCTTAGGCAAAGTTAATCATGAGTCTTTGAGTCAATTATTGGAATTGGGAAATCAGCTATTAATAACTTTTTAATAACCTTGCTATTGTCTCTCCATGGATCTGCAGCGGTAACATAGGTACATATGCAGTACAGAGTCCTAAGTGTGCTTAGGCTATCAGGTTATTTCAGAAGAAAAACAAACTTTTACGCAACAGGACACACCAATGCATCTGGAAAAGTTATCATTCTGTCCTCCTCAATCTCTCTCTTTTGACAAGCAGTCAAGTTTTACAACAGGTGTTAATACACTTACTCTCCCCCACGGCCTCTCTCATACTGCAGATCTGTGATATGTGAATTAAAAACAAGTCATCTCAAAGTTGAAAATAGTTTAATGTTCGCATAAACGATAAGGTAAACTAAATAGTAAGTGTCATTTGTATTTAGTCGAATTATTCCCATGATAGGATTGATCCAAAGTTTAATGTGTTTCAATCAGCTAATTTTGACTCTGTAGTCAATAAATTCTTTTGGATTTCAGCAGTCAAATTCATGTAGCTACAACTTGCTGAAAAACACAGGAAATGGTTTGAATCCATTGAATCCAAAGAAGTTTTAACATCTTGAGGTATATATATCAGCAAAGGAGGAGAGAAGGGAGAAGGAGCCTAAAAAGAGAAATAGAAATAAAAGCTGGACAGAGTTTGTATGTCTGTTGCTGAGTTAGTGGGTCAGTGTTTACAGTTTGCTGACATAGAAAACAATAGCATGAGCCATGCTTTGACAAATGGAATGATAGAGGGATAGAAAGGGATCTGTTCAAATCTTCATCTCTAATTTTTTAAATCCTGTAGTTAAGAGGATTTACCGCCAACTCCAACATCAAAATGTAACTACTTTTCCTCACATTCAAACACTATCCTAGTTGCTTCAACATACATAATCCCGCAGTTGGACGGTTTAATTACAAACACAATATTTCTACTGCTGAACTCTTTAACGCAGTCCGAATATATCTATCATAGGTTGTGGGAGAGTACATGTTTGTGTGTGTATATCTTTCTGTGAGTGTTATGTGTGTGAGAGAGAGAAAGAGAGAGAGAGAAACAGGAGGGCATCTCATTAAATCTTCTTACAGGATGGAAAGCAGCTTTTTTTCATTGATATCTTCTTCTTTACGCCCCCCCCCCCGAATAACTCTGAGCTGGGAGGTGCATACCGCTGAGGGGGTCTAGTGAAGGGACTATTGTGAGTGCTTGCACGGGGTTGAGGGGTGGGAGGGTCTGCTGGAGGGACAACAAGGAGAGGGACACACATCTGTTCAGAGGACGAGCGATGCAGACAGAGGGGAAAAAGGTAAGAAAATGTCTGTTTTTTCTCATGTTATTGCTTTTCTTCTTCCTACACCACCTTCCCTATATCTTCACTACACCCTTCCCTACACCTATACTTTTTCCTACTTCATTTCCTGCAACTCCTGTAAATCAACTGCGTCTGACACTGAATGATGAAGTTAATTTTAAAATTTTATGCATTTTACTATTTATGCAATCTTTAATCTAATGGTTTATGAGGTTTATTGTAGCTTGTACAGCAGATACTAATGCTATATAGAGGTGATTTAAAAAAAAACTGAAACAATCAATGCATTGGATTAATTAACTGACTGACAATTTGACTTTTATTGCTTATCTGCTTCTGTCCAATCTTACTCTCTCTCTCGCTAGTAATTCAATGCACTCTTACTCTCTGGAGAATGGAGCATTTAATTTAATTTGATTACTTCACAAATCTGTTTTCCCTCTCTCCCTCGCTTTCTCTGTCCCTGTGGCCATTTCATAACACAGTGACACCAGCTAATCAATTGGAAGTGCTAGATCTCATCACTCTCTCTTTTCCTTCCCCAGTAAAACCATAAATCAATTTTTTCATTACATGGCATATTTTATACTCAAATCCATCTCCATATTGCATTTTCCCAAAAAAAGACATGAATATAGATGTTCTGTCAACTAAGTATCTTGGTTTACCGAAGGTTTCCAAAGGTTTTGTTATTTTTGGCTCTTGACCAGGGCCTTAGCAGGGGAAAATTAAAAGGGAAGTAAACAAAAGTAACCTGTTCTTTCCGTTTCTGTTGCAGGCATTAAACAATTAAGACTGGATTTTGAACTACAGCACTGTTACACATGTTACCATTTGACTGGAATATTTCTTGCAAGTTAGATGCTACACGAGGACTAGCCACAGTGTATATCATTTATACATTATATCTCGTTATGATATCATTAACTGTACTGGCTAAATTATGTAAAAGGCAGGCTGCAGTGAAGAGTCATAGTATGAGTATGAAAATCAAATATACAAATTATTAGTTTATAATAAATTATAAACTCATTTTAAAATCCTTGACTTATATGAGCTCATTTAATTTCTGCTAAAGGATATCTCTTTTATCATGGTATTTGTGGCAAGAAGGAATTGTTACTGTTGAAATTAGTTTAGCAAAGCATTCAATGTCTTTCTCTACGTTTCTATTTCATATACCGTGTGAACAAAGTAGGGCATGAAAAAAAATAGCACTTAGCACTGACCTAGTGACTGTTACTATAGAGGATTATGATGTTATAAGGATATGAGCGGACATGATGGCATTTTACCAGAAACTAAACCACTTTCATCACTTCAAGAGAAGTTAAGTTGCTTGAAAATACCCCAGAACAGTGGTAAAACGGCATTGAACAGAAAAGTCTTTGAATGTACTTTCCACGCGCGGAAAGGCACACGGCACCAGATGTGATGAGGCTGGCCAAGTGGGCTGTGGTCCTGCTGTTTGTCACCCAGTACGTGGGGTGTGTTTATGCTGCGACTCTTCCCCCAGTGGCTCCAAGGGCACCAACATCTCCCCCCGTCACCCCTACAGAGGATGAAAGCACTCAGCTAGTGGTGAGAGAGAGAGAGAGAGAGAGAGAAAGAGCTACGAGAGCTCTTTAAAATCTCTTGATTAAAAATGTGTGCAGATATTATTTTTAAGCCCTCATTTCTAGTCAATCTGTTGTAAGCTGTAGTGCAGCTTTCCCTCCTTTCATTGCCTCTTTCCGACTCATGTTCAGGAATGGTTGGCGCGGTATGGTTATCTGCCACCGTCAGATCCTTCTACTGGGCAGCTACAGGCCTGGACAGCAGTCACACAAGCTGTGAAAGCCATGCAGAAATTTGCTGGTCTCAAAGAGACAGGAGTTGCAGGTATTATTCAAAACACTCAGCAGTAAATCCCAGGAGGCTTCAGAGAAAGAAGACCGTACAAATTACATGAGACATTTACCTTTGATTCAGTCGCAAGATTAAGAATACAATGGTATATTTCATGTGTGTCTGATGAGTGTCTGCGGGGATTTATATCGTAAGATTGTAAAATAAATTTTTTGACATACCCATTTGTTGCAGAAGAGAATTTTAAAGTTTGTGGAGGTATGAATGAATTGTATAAAAAACTAGATTGTTTTGACAAAGACATTTTCCTTTTCGCATTTATGTTTGGAACATTGTGCATGCCCCAAAAGAGAGCCAAAATAGAAATAGCCATCTGTGTATTTACTGGTCTGCAATTGGTTTTTTTGTATTTCTATGTTCCCTATTCACCCTCTCTCTCAGACGAGGACACCCTAAATTTAATGCACACCCCCCGGTGCTCACTCCCAGACGAGGATGGGCAGCACAGACAGCTGGATCCCCAAAAACCTCTAGACAAAGAGAAACGCAACCACAGGGAAAAAAGGGGCGCTTTCTCCATCTGGACACAAAAAAACATCAACTGGAGGTTTTGATCATTCTCCCAAACACCTTCCATCTCTTTTTGGCTGTTCCTCTTGTCTTAGTCTCAGTTGATTTGTTCCCTCTAATTACCACTTCCAGAGTGCGCTCATATCCTGCCTCCTCAGCACTTTCCCGTGAGATGATTCGTTCCCTTGTGTTCTACGCTCTCAGGGTCTGGGCAGAGCACACCCCATTGGATTTCCATGAGGTTTCTCCTAAGAATTTATTATTCAACAATATTTGTATGTCAGTGTTATTCAGTATTTACGAAAATGGGCTCTGTGTCTAAAAGTACTCAACTTGTAAATGTGCGGATTACTACTTAATTTTGCTTCCTCACATCTTTCTACCTTCTCCCCCCCTTTTCTTTTTGTTTGCTAGGTGGGAAATCCGGAAGGGGCAGACTTACAGGTGGAATTTCAGCGTGGTTCCCATGGTGACGGGTATCCCTTTGATGGAGCAGGGGGTGCTGTGGGCCACGCCTTCTTCCCCTCTGATCCTGACAGGGCAGGTGGGGTCCATCTGGATTCAGAGGAGGACTGGGCATTTAGGCAACATGGTGAGTCAGACTGAGCAAAACACTGCATTCTTAATTGCTGCGCCTGGGGGTGCCCTGGACGCCTGAGACCCTGGCTCACAACCACCGTCCGTGTATCTGTGTTCTTCAGCCTCAGAGGGCACGGACCTGTTCACGGTGTTGGTGCATGAGTTCGGCCACGCCTTGGGCCTGTCCCACTCTTCCTCAAGGCGGTCCGTGATGAGACCATACTACCAGGGTCCCGTGGGGGACCCCCTGCATTTCGGCTTGGGGATCCAGGACAGGGAGGAGATCACCAGACTCTATGGTAAAACCAGACTCTATGGCCTGCCCTCCTCTTCCACTGCGCCAACGTTGCAAAGCCACTCCTAACTCCAGAGTGGCGGTATGGATATTTCCCGTTGCTAATTCTATGGATTTTCCCTATGTATCTCAGGTAAGAGAGATCAGTTACTGGCAACAGAGTCACCCGGATTGGTTTTGCAGCCTCACCTGCGTCAAAGAGGGCACAGCCTTGTCAATACACACAGGTACCATGGATGTGCTGTGCATTGTCCCTATTTAGGTCGGTAGGTCTCATCTCCAGTGTTTGCAACAGTTAAATTAATCAACCTCTGTTTCCCATGCAGTAATGTTGTTGATCGTTGCACCACAAGCTTTGATACAGTAGCCAAGATCAGAGGAGAAACGTTTTTCTTTAAAGGTGAGTATGTTTTTTGTATTATGGGTTGTTTTAATCATCTTTAAAAAAAAGAAGTATGTCCTCTCTGGTGATCTAGTGGTTAGGATTCAGCTCTATAGTGGATGAGTGTGGCAAGTGTAAATTTCTTTGGATAACATTGTTAGTTGGAACTACATTTTTTGCACTATAAACTGAAAGAGAGGCGTGGTGAGATAGCAGCCAGGAAGACTGAATGAAAAAAAAACATTATTTATCCATAAATGGTAAGAGCTTCTTTTACTGCCATGGAAGACTTATTTTATATTTTCCAAGAATAGTTCAGCTGATGAATGAACTTGGCTTGGTGCACATTTTTTTCCACCTATGAGCTGATGAGGAAATCTGAGGCTGACATTCTCTTTTACAGGACCCAGGATGTGGAGGGTCAATACTGGAGGGCTGGTATCGGGGAGGGGTGCATCCATTCAGCGACTGTGGCGGGGGCTGCCGACAAACCTGCCCCCTCTCCAAGCGGTATTGGAGAGGAAATCTGATCATGGAATTGTTTTCATTAGCGGTGACTCTCTCTCGTCTCAGTGCAAAAAAAAGTTGCTTTCTTTTTGGTTTTAATTTATTCGTTAATTGATGTTGCCACATTATGGGAAAAACATACTGATATAACTGCTGGGTCTCTCTCAATGTTCCTCACTTTCTTACTCACTCTTTTTCAACACAGTTTTTTTTTTAATTGTAATTTCTGTTTATCTGCATTCCCTCTCTTTCCAGGCTCTCAGTATTGGCTTTTCATGGACCTCTCTCTCCAAGAGGGGTACCCCCGTCCCCTATCCGATCTTGGGGTCGGGGGACAGGAAATGGAGCAAGGTCTGGTATGGGATGCAAAACAGGGGGCCATCTGGGGAGAGAGACGACAAACAGAGGAAAGACCGGGGGACAGTGAAACCTGGAGAGAGCTCATTAGAGAAGGAGTGAACGGCGTGACCGAAGACGCAGACGGTGAGAAAGCGACACCTAGATGTGTATGAGTCTGTTGCAGTGCCTCTCTGCTTTATACCTTATTTTTAACCCTTCACTCTCCTTCTCTCTCTTTGTCAGGCTCCATCTACATCTTCAGAGGCCATTTGTATTGGAAGTTTCCCTATCAGGGCTCTGCCCCTTTATCTGGATTTCCTCGACCCCTAGCCAGTGACTGGCTGGACTGCCCTTACTCCCCCACATCTCTGCCAGGGGTTCTCTCTTATTCTCCCCTTTTTGGTAGACAGGAGTTTCATGAAACAGAGAAGGAGCGGGAGGGGGATCATGGAGGTAGAGGGGAGAAGAAAGACTTGTGTCGAGTGGGAAAGGAAATGTATAGAGACTCGGACGGAGGAAAAGACCGACTGCAGCTCTGGCCCTGTCCTTGCCTAAGCAGGGCACCAGGGAGCGACCTGGTGGAGCATATCCGCGTCGCTCTCTTCTCACTTTTGCTTATGCTGATTTTCTGAGTGTAGCCTCTGCACAAGAGGGCATTACCGGAGAAGTAGTTGTTGGACCTTCATGTTTACTGGATTTAATTCAGTCCTACGGAATACCATCAACACTTGAGAGGGACTATGCCCACGAGAGAAGGACAATTTCCTTCAAGGAAAGAAGGCTACATTTATTTAGAATGAAGGAGTGTCGTGGGAGTGAAGAACATTTTTCAGTGAAACAATTCTGATAAAGGAGAGACGACCAGAGACAACAGTATAATAACAATAAATATTGATGAGCAGTTGCCAAAAAACTGAAAGGAAGGCACGCTCTATAAAAGTAATTGTCATATTTCATTCCTTTTAGAACACCATCTAATTCAATAAACACATGTTTATTTGTTGTTTTAATATAATACAGCAATATACACAGATTAACATTTTGCATTATGGAAAATAAATATAATAAATGTTATATTGGTATCATATAATACATTTTTCTGTAATTATGTATTATTATCAGGAAAGGGACATGAGAGAATAACCCATAACCACATGCATAACTTGGGGTGGTGTAAATAAAAATGTAATAAATATTTATTCAGAGACCCTGATAAGGATTCATTATATATTAGTATACATTAACTAAGTATATACCACAACACAACAGACAATTTGCAGAAAAATTGAGTCTCTGATATTTCAGACTTTAAAGGGCCTGTTTTTCAGTTCATAGTCATGTCCATTCCAAGTCATTTCATGGTTGACTGGTCTGCTTCCTCAGAAGAGGCCATTGCGCGTGGCGTATTGCACATTGTAGGATCTCCGTCTGTGCCAACGCCTTCTAAGGGCTGCACAGCAGCCACACAACATGACCTGCATTATAAGGAGGGAGGGAGGGAGGGAGGGAGGGAGAGAGAGAGACTGTGGGATTAAGGCAAGCAGTACAATACTCAGTACAAGCAGCATGTACATGCCACACTTACATCCTGTATGGCCACACTTACGTCCTGTATGGCCACACTTACGTCCAGTATGGCCACACTTACGTCCTGTATGGCCACACTTACATCCTGTATGGCCACACTTACATCCTGTATGGCCACACTTACATCCTGTATGGCCACACTTACGTCCTGTATGGCCAC
>JAOVYW010054579.1:0-23479 GCA_025775045.1 Hiodon tergisus | reverse complement strand
TATTATTATTATTATTATTATTATTATTATTATTATTATGGGTATTATTAGTTTTATATGTATTATAGTAGTTAATATAACGAGCGTGAGTAGTATTAATTATAATATGAATTATTTGTTTCAGTGAAAATACAACTAGTGTAGTGGTTGAAGTGTAAGGATAACATTGAATTATATTGAATTACATAGTATCTTCGGACAATGCTCAATATCTCAGTGATGTATAATATCTAGTGTCCAGTATTAAACTATGTGTTGGAGTGTTCCCCTGCAGCCAGCGCCCATAGTAGTCCTTCAGGCCCCTAACAGCTGCGTGCCCATATTTATGGTTTCTTCTGTGCTTATCTGGAATATGTCTGGAATTTCCCATCACTGCCTCATTTCATCTGTACAGCTGTACAGTCTGTTATATGACAAGTTGTCGTCCAAATTAAGCATGTAGAACTGGCTGGTGTAGTCCCATTCCTCATTTCCTGTTCTCCAAAGGAACAGTATTTTGGCCCTTCTGTTTATTTTTGACCACTTTTATTTTATAAGTAATTCTCAGAGCTTACTCGTCAATTTGAATGTGTGGGAGATTCTGTTGATTGTGGTTAGCCTTATTGTTTGAAAAGGGTTTCAAATTTGTCACCCAAAGTTTTTATTAGAGATTTAAACCTCAGTCTAAAATCTCAGTTTGTCACTTCTGTCACAAAAACGTAACCTCGCCCTTACCCTCTGCCCTCTTCCTGCCTAAACCCTGTTAAACATGCTTTGTTAGCATGTAAAGCAGTTAAGAAGGATGCTCGATGAGACCAATGAATGAGGAGACGGTTTGAGTTTTTCCTTCAGACTGCGTATGGACAGTCTGAGCAGGGCCAAAACAGATTAGCTCTCGTCATTATGCAACCCCTTAGCATAAGCTCCTGGTGTGGATCTCGCTCTTTCTTTACCTCTCAGCCTCTGCCTCTCCCTCTCCCCCCCGCTCTCACTCAACCGCTCAGCCGCGCTAAGACTGTCAAAAATAGCAACCGGTGCTGCACACATGCAAGCAACAGCAGACACAAGAGCAGAGCCGCGGAGTGAAGTGGGAGAGAGGGGCCCTCTCATCGCCTCTTCCACAATGCTGAGCATTATGTGCTTCCTCCGCACTTTCTTCAAGGTAAGGGGGGCTTCAGCCTCCTCGAAGAGTTCAACTTTTTTGCCGCTTATACCAAATGGAGTAAAGAGCAAACACAGGATACTACCTCATCTGTAATGTAGTGGATGGGGTGTATTGGCTTGGGCATGTATGGCTGCCACTGGAACTGTTGAGACCTGCCAGGACTTAACAAGCCATTAAACCGGATTGTAAAGAGACCCTTCAAGCCTGCTGTTAATGTAAATGTGTACGGTTAAAAAAACGTGTGGTAAATTTCCCTCTTGTAAGTTGTGTGCACAGCTGTAGGTTATGTAAGGATCGGTGCTCAGTTTTTGGGTTTTACCGAAGCTACTCAGTGATTGAGCTGTCATCTTCTATCGTTACATATGTGGCAGTACCTGCTTCGCCATGTTAACTATGGATGAAAAACTAGAACAAGGATTGGTTGGGATAGAGTAGGTATGAAGGAGTTCCTTAATGCAGAACACGAGGAAGATTTTAGGATAACTAATTCAACAAGTTGTGCAACAAGTTGCTTTTAACTCAAATGTAACTGCGTTATCCTGTCCCCTTGTGATACGACTACCATTTGCGGTTTATAAACTCTGAAGTTGTGCAGAGTATCATGTTATGCAAAAGGATGGAAAATGATAATGAAGCAATAAATTAACTAATCAAGGTGCCAATCAATCGTGAGAAAATGTAAAATAGGAGGGTTTTTTATTTTAAAGGCTGTCTGGCTTTTTATCTAACATTTTGCTTGATTTTTAGACCTCTGAATGACCAATAATGCTCATTGTCTCATAGGTTGACCAATATTGTCTCATAGCTCCTAGAAAATTAAGTTTGAGGGCTTTATGGACGTTGAAGACTGTTGGACCCACCCTTATTCAAATGGAAATTAAGATGGCTTTAGAGTTTCCATGGAACCCAGTGCAACAAAGAATTATATCTCATCAACTGAGAAGTTTTGGGTAGCACAGTTCTTATTCATAAGACAAAATGGAGACATTTATATGCAGAGCCCACAGGAGAGGCTCTCAGGGCCTTTTTTCAGCCTATAATTAAGCAGTGCAAGAAAGATATGCTAATTTTGTGTATGACAAATGTGCCAAAATTTTCCATGGGTGTTTTACAAAGTATAAGTGCTTTTCTTCAATGGCCAAGAGCACCTCGGCTGCTCTGTGAAAGATAAACAATGGATTCAGGCCGTGGGCCATAGCTTTCCAATCATTCTTCCGTGCACTTTTAGCCGTGGCAGAGGAAAGGATAGAAACCGTTCAGCAGATAGGAAGTCGAATGGCAGCTGAGCCGATTTTGGTTTGGTCTTGGCAGAGGTGCCTGAACTCTTCAGGAAATGTACTCCACACAGAGTCAAATGTCCTCATTAGCTTTAGTTGTGTCCTTGACTGTTTATTCCCTGTTTTACAATCTCAGCTGAAAGAATGAGTAAATACCATTGCGCTGTATACAGATTCCCGCTCCTTCTGCTGGACTGTTTGAGGCGATTCCACAAATCTCAAGGCAGAATTTGTGTTAAAATCCACCTGATGTTCCTACCGATCTTTTTTTTTTGCTTTGTTGGTGCCGATGTTTTATGGTAGTTTTTTGCCGATTGTTCTTAAACCAGGCCAAAAGTCCTAAACCTCTCGTAGGGTCACACCATGTCCTCACATAAACAGCCTTGGGATAGCAAACATTAAAAGCAGCACGTCAGCGATGCACATTACCCATTACACCACAGGAATGTGGCTCTGCAGATTGCCGCTTTGAATCTTGGGTAGGACTCAGCTGCTGTTCCTGGGACAAGATTGTAAAACGGTCACAAAGATGTTGTCTGACTGAGGCTTAATAAGAGCTATATAGTAATGTGTAATGGTATTGAAGGAAATATTCCACTCAGCCTGCTTTGGAAAAGCCTCACTGGCACAGTGCCATCTCACACCCTGGCCAGGCATTTGGCAAAGCAGATGCGATGCCCATCTAAGCCGTTTCGGGGGGCCCTTGGTCTGGGTGTGTGCGACTTGCGCTGCGGGGCAGGTCCGGAACTCCCCCGGTTACTCTGAGGCATGCTGTTGCTCGGAGATGACCAGTGAAGGTTAGTCCACCCGTCTTCAGGATGGTCTGGTGCTATTGGCTGAAGTTTTGAGCACTCGATCAGATAATGCCGTCGGAGCCCCAGCTGAATGTCGGTAGGGGTTCGGTTGGGGAAGGTTGATCTTTAAAAGAGGCCTGCGGATTGAGTGAGGGGCCACAGACTCCCAGAAGCCCACAAGGCCATTTGGCCCAGTGCCTTGAGTCCGGGTTCTGGGCTGGCCGGCATACTTGGCTCCAGCGTGGGCTCTGGGAATGTGAACCGAATACGTACCCTCATCCTCTTCCTTCAATGCTGTACTTCCAGTTCAATTACTTTTGTTTTTCGCTAGCATTTTCATGTTCACTAAGTCTTTTACTTCTAACATTGTTAAACAGCAATCATGGATAGGATATAAGTTGTGTGGTACTATATATCCTCCTAACGTCCTGCAGATGTTCAATGATCTCAAACTCTCTGTTTGAAGTGTCACTGGAGAACTGGAGTGAGAGGGCTCACAGGAAGGGTTACAGCTAAGTATCTTTGGGTGCGAGACAAAATGTATTTATTTAAATACATATGCCAGGCCTTGGCCAATGTGAATTACAACATTTAGGGCTGACCCCACTGACTAGTAAAATAGTGAGTTTTTATCAAGTTTGTCTTAACCTTGTTGCAGTGCAAACTCCCAATAAAAACCCTTCAAAAGGCAGGCAGAAGCTGTGTTACGCGTGCCAAGGAATGAACAGAGAACAAACTGCACATGAGGTCTGATTTCAGCCCTGGCGTGTGGGATGGCCGCTACAAACTGGGCTTGTGCCCAGCCATCAGAGGGTTGGCTTTCTCAGCTGCTGCAGGAGGGTTGGCTCCAATTGGGAGCTGTAGGAGAAGCAGCTGATTCTGGCACCTGCGCTGGCGCAGGCCTCCCATGCAGGCCTTATTCTCTCCTGTCCTCGTAGCTGCTCAGATCATGTGACACGTACCTGAGAGGAGTGGAAGGCGTCACTGAAAAAAACTCAATGTTTTGACTAAATGTTTGGGGAACAATAAATTACATTTCAGTCCTTGTCTCTCTGATTTACCTCATGTGTCTTTCATACGTTATTTAGTTAGTGATTCTACACACCCTGAAGCTCTTTCACCGCTAGCAATTCCATATTGAGTATGTGAGCTGAGAAAATGCATGGGATAGCATCTTAATGTGCTCTGGGAACGGCTCTCTGTCAATTACCCGTCTGTTTCAGAGAGTCCAACAAATTGAAACCATAAACCCACGGGCATCTCCGCTCCTGGGAAATCTTGTCTGCAATGTTAATTGTCCCAGAAGTAGAGAGTGTAATAGTTTTTCCATTTTGTTTATGAGCTGAGGTGCACCCACCCCAAAATAATAACTTGTTTTTGGGGCTAATCTCTTGCTGTTCATATATTTTTAAGCCCCTGGAGATTGTTAAACTCAAGTTCATTGTATAATAATTCTGAGAAAGAAGAATTGTCCAGTTGTTCACAGTGTGAGAAAACAGCAGCCATGGGGCCATTTCGGGTGAGCTGTTTGAGCTTTAGAGAACTCCCGCTTTTTCTCCCACAGTACTGTCTTTGAGAAATCATCACAGGTATGATGCACCTAAAATGGCAGCCCCCTTTGTTTTTCACTGTCAAGAATGACATTGCGAAACGTTCGTATCAGTAGTGACTATGTGTGAAAGCTCCAATTAAATGTCAGTGTTTATGAGGAGAGTAAAAGTCGCAGTGTCTTTGTCAAGCGATAAGTTACTGCAGTTCGTGGTCTGTTGGGTGAAGGTATTATTGTTAGCTGTGAGGGAAAAGCTAATGACTAATGAGTTGAATCTGAGAGGACGATGCAAAGAAAACTACACATTTGATTAAGGTCCTAGGTTTGGTGGTAAGAGAACTTCCAGTTCTGTTGTCATAGTGGTCTTGGGCATTAGTGTGCTTGCTGAAACATTAAGGTTTAATCAATCTCGCTGCATTCTAGAAAAGATCTTAGGGAAACAAACTGCTTTGACTGAAGGCCTTATGAATCCATCCAGTTTGGGCGGGATGACACACCCTTGGCCTGGGTTTAGGGGATATATACGTGGTGTCTGGTGTTGTGAGAGAGGTTTGAGTGTCTTGAGCAATGTGGTCCTCAGACTAGGCTTGTGACCTGGGGCTGCTTGTCTGGTATGTGTGAAAACCGGATGTCCGCAATGCTATTGATCACACAGTTTTTCAATCTCTTTATATATGTACTGGGCCACATCATAACCTCTTTTTATTTCTAAATTAATGGCGGGTTGGGAAAAACGAATAGGTTTCATTTTCAGCTGTTCCAACACTCAGTGAATTTACCAAGCAAAGGGTTGTGTGTTTGTCTGTGTATGTGTCTGTGTGTGTTTGTGTGGTCTTGTTCCATTTGTGTGCACATGCATGTTTGTGTGTGTGTGGAGTGTTCTTCTTAGGCCATACATAAACATACCTGCATTCTTCCAGAAAGATTGTGGTTGATCTGCAGTTCATTATTGATAAAAATGAGGACAAACGGGCCAAAAATATAAACTTCTGAATGTTTTGAGCAAGGTGTGTTTATAGGTGCAAAGCAGGAGGAACGAGTTGCCAGAGGTCATCAGGAGTTGATGCCTCCCTGTCCCCGGACATCTGCGTAAACTAAGCCTCCTATTGCTCAGTCAACCCCAGACGCCCGCTTGTGTATGGCGAGGCTGGCCCCCGGGGATAGACAACAAGGATGGAGGTTTTCGATGTCACTATCGCATGACCTCTGATCTATGAGTTGTTATTAATACACAATTTTTTTAATACACAAAAAAAAAGTTATGCGACTAACTGTTGTAAACACACTCCACTCCAATGCATAAACCCTTTTTTTCAAGGCTCCCTTTTTCTAAATACTTCGGATAGGATGACCTTTGTTTTCCCTCTGTACATTGAAGCTCAGCCAACATATCTCCTGGAGAAGAGTCATTACTGTTGAGGTCCTATCTATCACAGGGTCCCAGATCCTCTCCACTGACCAGCTCTAACGGTGACTGGCAGCGACATGTCTGGTAGGAAAACATTACCAAACTTAAAGAGGATGAACTAAAGTTGGGTACATTAATTACTTCCAATCCAGGGTTGCAGGGTGACAGAACCTGGCAGACATAGGACACCAGTCAATTGCAGGGCAGGAAACACAGCCAAGCTAATCTTTGGACAGTGGTAGGAAACCAGGGCATGCGATGGAAACCCACACAAACACAGGGATAAAATGCAATCTGTACACAGACACTGACCCTAGCACTGTGAGGAGGCAACATTAACCATGGAACCAACCGTGCCAAGCGTGATACATTCAACTGTCAATCAATGAAAGTTTCAGGAACATATGATAATATGTATTTTATATTTTCAGAATAGAAACTGACTTGTAAATAAAATTGGGCTTTACTGATGTGCCATTGGGGAATGTCCATATCCTGGACTGTTTCAGCTAGCCCTATAAATGAGTGAAACACATAATATTAAGAGCTATGTTAGTCAATCTGGGTGAGCAAATAATGATTTTTTCTGTATTGCATATTAAGTTATTAGAAGAAATGTCATGAATACATCAATTTGTGATTAATCCAAATAGACCTTTAAGAAGTATGTCGACATGTGTGGCATCAAACATTGTGGACAGTTAAATACATGGTGCCAGTCAGAAAAGTTGAAAATGCCAACTGAACAGGTTTCCCTTGGAATTTCTAATAATTATTTCTTGCCTATAAAAAGAGGACCACAGTTTCAACAGAGGCTTTGAACAAAACAAATCATAGCCATAATTAGCCTAGTAATAAAGAGAAGATAACATATTAAGCATTGGGCATCCTCTGTTTGTAATTATACGTATTGTTAGCACCATAGAGTGAAGGGAACACAGTCTAGTAGTGGCTGGAAAATGGCCCAACTGGATAATAAAGGGCAATCTTTATTTCTGGTTTTGCTTGTTTTCATTGGAAAACCCTGGGTTGCCTAGCCGATATATATCTTAACCATATGGTAAATGTTGACCTTTCCAAATAGATGTCTGTGGGTCGCCCACTGCCATCGGCACTTTCAGCTGCTTGCATGCCTTCGAGCAGTGGGGTCAGCTCGTGTTCCCCTCCTCCCTGAGTTTCCACCCACCAAACCACGGTAGCTTCGCTGGCACTCTGTGGCACTTTCTCTTTGACTCATCCTGCCATCTCGTTTTTCTCTGCCCCCCCAGAACAAGCGACATGCTTGATTACTCTGCAATGTCTTTATTTTTTTCTTTCTGTTATTTTTATCCTTTCAATGGGGAGATGTGGACCTACTGATGATTCAGATATTAAGACACGATTCAGATGATTCAGGATTTATTCATTCTGTTCATCAAAATGTTAGTCAGAAAGTCTAAGAGCTGGGCCTGCTGGTACATGGGGGAATGTTGAGTTTCCAAGTTATAAATACAGTTAAGTGTTTTGTTTGAATAGTGGTTGGGGTGTATGCTCCCAAGGTCCCCATCTTACCCCTTATACATACATGTCCTGCTACATGGGAAGGCGGCCAAGCGGCAAGACCTGTGACCAAAGGTTTGTTGGCTCCATATCCATTTCTTTAATACAGTCTAGCAAGGTACTTACTGAATCTAGGTAACGGCAATCACAGTGAGATGTATAGTTAGATAAGTCAATAATTACCGTGGCTGGTTCCCCTTTTGTTCTCAGCCATGCATAATCATTTTGAGCCAAACGTTTAGGAGGCCTTTTCCAGTCCCTGCTGAGAGAGAGACAAGTTGCGGTGAGAGGTTACACTCTCAGCCACTCTACATGTGCGTTTCGGATCAGTGACAGCATGTGGCAGTTACTGGACTCATTTTGTTGATACTTTACCTTGAGGCACCTTTAGTAGCATGGTTAGCTGGCTCCCATACTCAACAGTCAATACAGTCAAAATAGTAGAGGGGATACTGAGTTAGAAACAATATTTAACATTGTTGTGGAATGGCAGGAAATGAGCTGGTCAGAAGCAGTTAATTTGAAACAATTACCTAAACCTATAAAAACAAGCTGGTGCGACTATGGCAAAAACTTCCCATGATGGGAAGCAGGAAGAAACCTTAAGAAAACAGACTCTACAGTGGGAACCGATCCTCCTCTGGTTGACCAGGTTAAGTGATGTAACGTTGCTTCTGTAATTTGAAATAGTAGAAAAATTACTTTGATAGAATTAATGATTATACAAATCATACATGTTTGGTACAAGGGCAGCTTTATGTGTTTGTTGATTGTGAACTCTGAGAAATAAGAGCTTTATATTACTGGTGTGACATTCCCTAACGGCTTAACGAGATAAGTCAGCTTGATGTGGAGTCTGAAAACTGATCTACTGAAACTGATTTAGAACCTCTGGTGTTGTTATATTAATTATGTAATGTTTAAGCCGCCTTTCTATTGTGATCCTCTGAAACATCTTCTATGTTCTGTCCATTCTAGAACCACCAAGTTCCTCACCGCCCTTTTCCACCCATAATCCCCTGACGGTCCCCTCATGGTCTCCAAGCTAGACTATCTTTTTTATATTTCTGTAAATGAGGCTGGTAGTTTCATAGGAGCCCCTGGGGGAGTTTCTTTACTGTCATGACCCATCCCCTCCCTCACTCCACCCCACCTTCTGGCTAAGCCAGGGTCGAGTTACTCCAACGGATCCACTTCAACTCCCCATGAGGCCTGGAGGAAGCGAGAGCTTAGGGTGATCTCAGAGTAAAGGCCGCGCCGAACAGAGTAAGACCCCAAGGCACAGCATCTTGGTGGACGGCTTTATCACACCACATACATAAGGACCTTACCTTTGAAATCACTACAGGTGAGATAAAGGGCTTTTTGTCTGGATCGTAGCTCATGCTACTTCTTATGGAAGATGTGGATAGTTTATCATTTTGTGCGTTGTGTTATGCAGCATTAATAGTTAATATCCTCCAGCTGAGTTAATGAATGGCACTCCCTCAATTTCAGCCTTTTGTATTGCGTGTTAGTCCTATATTTGGTGACTCGGTTTCGTTGTGATTTTCAGAATAAGTCGGTCGTATCCAACTCACGTGTCATGTTTTTGATTGATGAAACTGATTAAGTGAGAGGGCAAAAGGAAACCTTGCCTAGCAAACCCCACAAAATCTCCTTTTCTTGCATTAGCTTGAAGTTCTGAAAAATCCGTATTTACGAACATAGAACATGAAACTTGCAAATGCTGTTGTAAGCAGATTTAATAGCTGGGGCATCGCTATGTCCGGTTCTGTCACTCCCAACTCACTGGCTCTGCATGCTATAGACAGGTCTCTTTACTAGACATGGGGCCACTCCCGTGAGACGTCAGAGCTAGGTTCCTTATCTGGACAACCTGTGCGGGTCGGCATAACAGGGCTTGAGCGGGAGCTCACCATTATTCCCCTTTGCTGGGGACCTGTCTATGTTGGTGCACTGAGGCAAAATCGTGGCAAATTGGTGGAGTTGGGAGTATTGTGCACAACTTTGACAAATTGCGGAAGGTGAAGGGCAGCCTGAGAAGAGGGGGTGGCTACGACAAAGTCCAGACTCATATATGTGTGTGTGTGTGTGTGTGTGTGTGTGTTTGTTTATGTGTGCATGGGTGCATGCGTGCATTGCGCCCACATTTGCATGGCAGAAAGATTAGAGGAGAAGATGACAAGAATCTGGTGACAACAACCCCAAACCAGCTGTATTGTGTTTCATGTGAGTGTCTGTGCACAGGTGTGTTAGCTTGTTTAAACAGGTAAGTTACTTCTTAAATTTTATAGCACCCTTTCCACCTTGCTGCGGTCATCCTGCTCTGGATAGGAGCTCTGTGTCTTTCCCTGCCACCCACTAACCAAGGATTCTCCTGCACCACTATTTGGACTGTCTTTAGAAGGTTTAGCTGTGCTATGTCAGTTGACTTGTTTACAGGCTTTTCATGGAAGCATAGACTAACCAAAGGATACAAAATGGAAAAAAAACTAACTGGAGAACATACAGCCAAATAAAATATTTGAATATTTGAAATACATCTGTACATACTGTCTTAATCACGATGTTTGTAAAGGTGTGGGCTAGCTATCTATACTGACGATGTATAAAAATTAAATGGCATTTTTTTTAATTATAGAGGTTGAATGGCGAATTGCAATCGCGTCCCAGAGCTTGTCAAGTTTAGACCACTTCTTGCAACTCGAGTTGAAGTAGTGTAGAATGTGACGGGCAGAAGTGGCGGTGCCAGCTCAATGGTTTATCAGAAGAAATCGAATTAATCAAGTTCCAGTATATGAGGAGCATGTGTTCTTGGTAAAGACAAATTCCACACTGAGGTGAAGCACAAACAACCCATCACTCTCTCCATCTTGCTCTGGTAACACAGGAAGAAGAGGTGCGATGAGGTGAGGAATGGCAAAAACAATTAATTGTGTTTGTGTTCTGAGTGCAAGCCAGGTATGATGTTATCCCATCCTAAAGGATATATTCCAGTTCAGCAGCATGCTTGGTTGAATGCCCATATAAATTCATAATGGTTCGTTTTAGCGATACTAGTGTGTTGCTCTTTTTCCACTGACAGATGACATCCGGTTCTAGTCATTTTAGACTGTAAGTGTTAGGTCTACATTCTTGTATTCTAACCAATACCCTATTTGATCATGAAAGATCCTATTGGGGGAAGAGGGAAACAAAAAATCAGAACAGCTCAGAGCTCATTTAGGGAAAAAGACTGTTCATGCAATCAAGACATTCCTGAGAAATAATAGATAGATAGATTAATTGATTTATTGAGATACTGCCTTGATGTGTGATGATTTGACTGGGGTAATTATGTCTCTTTCTGAGTGTGTATATGTGTGTGTGTGAGAGAGAGAGAGAGAGCACTGCTTTTGTCAGTATCCCATTTGATCATGTAAACCAAGAGTGCTGATATGAGATTAACCTGCCTTGATACTAGCTCTGTGGGATTGCAGGCTTGAGTCTGTGTTGGTTTTGTACCTAAATGTGAACTTGACAGCTCTTCTCTGCCAAGGCAACTTCCTTGCACTATGGTTAATTGCTAAGCTTTGTCACCTCTGCCATTCTGACCGGTTTTAGAACCTGGAAACAAGCCGTCACCTGTACCGGAAATTTTAATCTGAGGACCCCTGTGTGTTCCTACTTGTTTCTGATTTGGCAACCCTCCATTACTGAAGCCATTCCACAAAATTACGTTGATGTTTTTCTAAGTAGATTCTGTGATAAAGGATTTATTATATTCCACATTCTTCATCCGATTATATGAAGCTGAATTTACTCTTGCACAACTGAGGTGAAGTGTCTCGGTCGAGGATTAACCACATTACAGCACTTCCTGAAAGTGAACCAGCACACCAGGTCCACTATCTAGCAGCCTATCCAATTTCTTGCATTGCTTCCATACGAGTACCCCTTTGTGAGTCTGTAAAGCAATGCATGACTGCTGATGTGCATGACAGAAATAATATAAACCATCCAGAGTGAGAGAAAGGCACTGATACAGACCACAGCCCCATATATCGCTGCCGATGCTATCGCCCGGGCCCACATCAGCTCCCTAAGAGGCGTTGTATTGCGAACCCCCCCAAAACCCACTGAAGCGGGAAAGCGAGATGGGATCTCTGAGCGTTCTGTTTTAGCCAGAAACAACACCTGGCTTTGTTCGAGAGGTCATAGCCTGCTTTGAAGGCCACGACTGGGCTTTATTTAAATGTTGGTAGGGCTGATCGGGTTTTGCGTGAACCTCTGTTTGCACGCAATGACAGTTCTTCTTAAATCCTATCTGCTGCCATGGCGCTGACCCAGCCTCTGGTTTACACAGTAAATTCTCCACATTAACTCCGTTGGTGGAATATGCCAAATTCTTCTTCTTTAGTTAAATGTGTGCCTAAACTCAAGTCCCTGCTAAGCCTGCTGGGACAACATGAGGGCCGCCTTGACAGCTTCTTGCGTCCATGATAAAATATGGTCTGTGATTCTAACATTGCCCGACAGGCTGGGGTCACCTCTGCTGACAACCATGTGTCAGACTACTTGGATGAAATGGCAGCACACTCTTGAACCAACAGGCTTGTAGTAGTCATATGGAGATTAACCTGTTGAAGCCTGTGTTGTCTCTTGTCACAGGATGAGGAGAATGTCTTTGACATATAGGTCCTTCATATCGTAAATAAATAATTTATTAAACAATGCACGTGAGTAAAATGGTGAGTGAAGGAATTCAAAAAAGATGATGATGGTGTGGGTTATTAGCCCAAACAAAGGGAAAAGCTAAAATGGTGTGTTTATATATGTTTGGAATAAAGGGTTGTGTATTAGAATGTATTAGAGAGATTGCATGCAAAAAGTTTTATGTTAAACCAGGTGGAGTTAAGAAGTGCACAGCTTTCTAATACTACGGAAAGTTAACAAAAAATAGTGGATGTTTGTGTTTTGGGGAATGGTGTGCCTTTGTGTGAGTGAACATGAGATCTGTGCTTAACTGGGCGATTATATGTGTCTGTACCATGGCCTTGGATACAGCTCTGCTTTCAGGACATTTCAAGATTTACTGATAAAGAATTAGTTATATATGATGCTTGTTCTGTATAGCACATTAGGATTTGGATTAGGGTTATCTGGCTAATTGTTTTTATATATGGTCCAGTGGCTACATAATAAAGCTTTTGAGCTAGAGGTAAAGTTGAATGTTTATGTTTAATTACTCATATGTTTTTGTTGAAGAGAAACAGGAAAGACACAGGAAGAGATATACTACTTTGTAAATAATGAAGAGATAATAACAGTTATAGAGTATGGTTATAAAGTAAATTGGCATGTACTCAATAATACCATGTGTCAGAAAAATTGTTGAATTAATAAAGCACTGCTGTTTACACATAAATCCATGTTATTTTTTATCAGTTTATCTGAATTCCTTTCAAAGCTTCTACTTCCAGTTTTTTTTTTTTAATCTGGCAAGGGTTATAATGAGATAAACACATTTTGTTTATCCATGTCTCAGGTTATGCATCTCCTGGTTTGTCTCTCTTGTTAAGCAGGCCCAGGAGGCCCTTGAGGACTGTCCAGAGGACAGTGATTGTTTGGAGGAGCAGGAATTGGGACTGGGCCCTAAGGAATGGACTGAGCGGACGCAGGACGTCTCGGATGAATACTTTGATTCCCGCTCCTGGCACAGCGACACCTTCTCAGAACTCAGCCCCGACAGCGAGGACTGCTTCTCTACGCTGCTGGGCAGTGAAGACTTGTACCTCGGGTTACGCCTGGATAGTAGCTTCCATCCACTGGAGAGCAGATCCCAGCAGAGCACACCAGCGGAGACTGGACATGGGACAGAGACTTGCAGAGGGAGCATTACAGAAGCGCACAGCACACCGACACATAAACAGCGAGGAACAGAGACAAATAACGGACTTTACGCAGACACACTGAGTAAAAACAACGTTGACACACAAAGGGAACACAATGCTGAAACACACCGAGAAGCCTACGCTGACACACACAGAAAAAACAATGTAGAAACACACTGTAAAGACAACATAGGAATTCATAGTGAGCACAACGCAAAAACACATAGGCAACACAATGAAAGCACACACTGGGAAAAAAACCGAGAGATAAACAGTGAACGCTGCATAGATTCACAAAGCAGACAAGACACACAGAGCACCTGCACTGAAGACACACACAGTGAACTAAACCCGGACACACACAGCAAACGTATCTCAAAAAAACTTAAAAGTAATGAACGCGCCACAGAGACACAGAGTCAATGCATAGCAAGGACACCCAGCACCCAGACGTATGGCGGGGTGTCATACATTAAAGGGATAGATGGTGTGGTTCTCCTGGCAGGGGAACAAACAACAGTCCTGCCCTGCTCTTGTCCCACTGCCGAGGCTTGCGGACTGGAGGACACCTCTGAAATCCGCAGGCTGATAACTGAACTTTTAGCTTCACTGGGTGAGATCACAGAGAGGGAGAACGTGTCCTCATCGGAGGACGGCCTGCAAGGAGAGGCAGTGGGGTACATAACAGAAATACCAAGCTCCACTGATTCTTGTTGGAGAGGGTCCAGCACAGAGGAGCCGCTAAATGAAGGCCTGCCCTGGGACCACAAATGCTGTAAGGTCATATCCTCCGGCAACCAGGTGGTGACAGATTTCTCGGGGGTGATATCAACACCATCACTGGGAGGCAATGTTACTGAATTGACTCGCTGTGTATCTGCAGAAGAAGATGACGGCAGCAATGTTGGCGTGATAGGAAGACACAGTACGGAAAACAAACGCAGTCCCCGAGATTCACACACTGACATATTTGAGGTTTCAGCTGATGCTAAACTACACAGTGTAACCGACGTCGCAGACAGCCTCTTGTTGAACTGTAAACAATTAGTTGTAAGTGAGCCGCATTTGGTGTCCAAAACAGAAGAGGAGGTGGCTGGGTCGCTGGCAAAAACCAGAAATCTCAACGAGTCTAACAGTATCAATGACACAGAGCATTTCCAGGGGGACACCTTAAGGACCCATCTCTCGGATCTGAATGACATTCCAGTCAGGACAATAGATATAAGGGTAGGAACCGGCTCCTCGTTCCACAAGCAAGCGCAGTGTTGTTTCGTTCAGCCGGAACTGAACAGTGTTTTCAAGGAGCACCCTTATGAGGGGCCCATGGCTTTGCCTGCATCACACTCTGACACAAACAATAACATAAAAAGCCGTTCTAAGCTATGTTCTACCAATCCCATTGACACATGCAAAGCTCTGGTGAAGATAAGCCCATGTATGTATGACCTAACCTACGCAATCACAGAGAAAGTAGGCTGTCCCCTGAAGGATGAGGTTGTAGTGTATTCCCCTTCCCAAGCCGAGCTCACATTTCTGACCACCAGCTCTAGTAGTTCCCTGGAGGGGATTCCACATGGGGAAGCTCGATCCAGCTGCTACCAGGATGTACCCGACGTCCTGAATTCTGAGCCTTACTGGATCAGCAAGGACTCTGGAAACTCTGGGCTGATCTGCGATGACCTTGAGCCATCTGAAGGGGAGCTGAAAGGAAAGGACAGCTCCGTTTGTCAGGATCCCCCCTCATCCAGCCCCAGCCACACCCTACATTCAGACTCTCACTGTGGTGACAAACAGAGGAAAAACACTGGGAAAAGTGCACAATTTTCTGATTCTGTTCCAGAGGAACAGAATCTAGTGAACAGTGCAGATGATGGACTTGAACATACTGACTCCAGAGGAGTACTTTTAAACACAGTAAAAAAAAAGGAAAACTATTCAGGTATATCAAATGAATCTTTGAGAAGTGCAGCCAGTAGCACTGCAGAGACATCAGGGGATTGTGTACCAGCCAAGGACCACAACAGATTAAACCAGGTCAGCTCTCAGTCATTAGAGCAAAGCGCGACCATAAAACTTACCTACTCAGATGTCAGCTTTGATTTGCTTATGCCTAGCAATCTTGAGCCTATTTTAGAGTTGGGTCGCTCTCAGGACAATGCCTTCGTAGCAGAGGATGAGAGCAGAATAGAGAAAGGGGGGCAGAGAAGGAAAACCAACTTGGATCTCACAGGTGAGGACCAGGGGCCAAACAGCACTTTCTCTGACCTCACATTCCATCCTGAGGCTATCAGGGAGTACTACTCCGGTACAAACTCCACCATCCACACCACCCTGGATGACCTCGGGGTCATGACCCCCCTGCCTAATGATATCAAGAGTCCCAGCCCTTCCGACCCAGACACCGCCAGCACCAACGGCGAGGAGACAGAGGACAACATATATTCCTTCCTGGGGAGCAACAGTAGCCTCCATAAGGCAGTAATGAACAAGGTGGCTAAGAGCAGCCCCAGTGGAAAGAGCTCCAAATTCTCTGTCTTCTCCAGGATGCCCTCTTTCAGGAGGGGCAGGCAATCACCACGGGGCTGCAAAGGTAGGATACCGGAGGATGTGCAGCCCCAGATACCCTCTCCCCAGGATGTGCAGGACAGGGATGTGGACAGGGGAGAGGATAGTGGTGGAGGCAGTCAAGAGTTCAAACTGCACTCTCCCTTCCACATGTCGCCCTTGTCCCACAGCACCGAGCAGCTGAGAGAGCATGAGTGGCAGGGAGAGACCTGGGATGATGAAGTCTTCCACAAGGGTGAGTTCCTTGACCCAACTGTCCAGAAGGCTTTTCCCGTTGGCTCGCACAACAGCAGCTTGTGCGACAGAGACATTGGTAGCAGTCCAGAGGAACAGCACTGGGGACACAAAAAGAGCTACAAAAAAAGCAAGAGCTCAGACAACCTCAACCTGCTCACCAGGTTTGCTCAGGCACACAAGTCCCTGTCCAGTTTCTTTGAGTCCCGTTCTGCTAACAAGGAGAGTGAGGAGGTGAGGATGAAGCAGTTCCGGAAGAAGTTTGCAGATGCTAAAGAGGCAGAAGTGTTGAAGCGGGCCCTGTCTATGCCGGATACTGGAAGCGTCAAGTCATCCCACCTACTCCACAGTGAGTACGCCACCCGCTCTGCCCGGGATCGGCTCAGTCTCCACAACTCCCCCAGAGCTCCAGCACTCCTGCCCGACACCGTCCACATGAGAAAAGCGGCAGGCCTGCAGAACCTCTTACAGGATGCCAAGGAGGAGAGCAAGCTTGCTGGGCAACCGAGGCCATCTGCTGTTACTGCTCTGCCCGACCAGTCCATCATCTCTAGGTCCAGGCCTGTGGCTTCTTTTGATGGTTCAGACACACCACAGAGGCCCATGAGCCCCAGACCTCAGAGTCCCCGACTAGGGGCCCACCGCAGAAGCTTTCGCTATTCCTTGCGGGCCAGCACCGTGTCGCTCACCTATCTGAGGCAGTCTGTTAGCACGGAGGGGCTCGCTGACCGCCCCGAACGGCCGAAGACTCTGAAGCCCAGAGTTGCCCCACTGGCGTCTGCTAACCCCCTAGGCACAGACTGCCAGAGTCAGGAGAGGAGCATGGATGGGCAGCCCCAAGTCAGTTTGGTCTCCTCCATGTCCGTCAATGAGACTGAGGTAGGGATTAAATGGCATTTACTCTTGTGAGGAAGCAATTTTGTATTCTTCAAATGCTTCATCTCCTCTTGATTTAGCTCTTGATTTAGCGTTTTTGGATTAATAAATCATGTGAGCCATTATAATGGCAGTTTACATTGCATTGTTTATGTATTAAGTGCATTAAGTATTAAGCACAGAACATGAAATGTGTTAACGTTAAATAAGTTAAATAACAACAATTAGTAAGATATAAAAAATTTTTTTACTTTTAGAAATTGATTATTAAATAAATACAATTAATTACCAGTGACAGGTAACTCTAGAAAAGGAAAACTCTTTATATAAAGCGAAGATCCAACTGCTCTCTTCAGGCAAGAGGGAAAAAGGCAAAGTCAGCTTTTCACGGCTGTTGCCCCTGTAGATTTCCTTCCAGCTATCCAGGACTTTCTTGGAACTGCTTTCAAATAGGTCCTGACTCGTTTAGATTGTGTATTGGGAGTGCCATCTAGTGATACTTCTGACAATAGCAGGGGTAAAGAGTATTAAGAGGCAGGGATACTCAATCCTGGTTCTCACAGTGTCAAGGGGTTTTCCTTCCATTACACCACTGAACTGTTAATTGGAGTCAATATTTAGATTTAGAATGATCTTACCTGGTGTTTCCGGGTGTAAATCAGGTGATAAATGACAGGTAGCTTGAAAACTTGCAGACACTATGACCTGTGAGGACCAGGATTGAGTATCCCTGACATAAGGCAAAGTTACATTTATTTAAGCTATTGTGTTGTTTAACACAAGCAATGTGAGTGAGTATTCTGGCCACCAATAATATATGCTTACCTCATCCGAGATTTACCGGAGAAAACTGAACCAAGACAGCACAATATAGAGACATGTTTGACCTCCAATTATGTCCCGTCATTAGTAACAGATGCAGTGGATTCAGAACGAAATATAAATATATATATTTTTTTTCATGACTGTTCTGAAAACGTGTGCAGGACGGAGGTAAATCAGCCGGCCAGCCCTTAAGAAGAAAACTGACAGGCCAGACAAGTGCATTGTGGGTGAGGAGGCGCGGCCCGAGATCACCCAGGTGGAGACCGCGCAGCTGCGCCGCACTGGTGTGCGAAATAGCGGGGTCTGGGCCTGGGCCACGACGACACAGCTGCTCAGAAAACTCATGGGTTGAGGACGACAGAGGACACAAAAGGAAGCTAGCTAGGGCGTTGCAGGGTGGCATGAGCAGACTCAGCGGGCAACTGACAGGAGAGCTGCAGAAGGTAAGGTGGGCAAGAGGGCACTGCTCATCCTCTCTCATCCTCTTAATCTGGACTCTTCTGTTTGCATTCCACCCATATTTGCTCACTTAGCCTCCAGGCAAAGCTCCTCTGTAGACTGTTCTTACAATGGAGCTAAACCAAATTGTTCTATTGCATCAATTGCTTCCAAAGTTGAGATGTATACAAGATTAAACTGTCTGAGATTTGTTTAGTCGTTTAATGTATTTAGAAGATTCCTACAGATGCAATTCCATAATGTCATAAAATGATAATATTGATTAGCAATAAGAAGCCTTTTTTTTTTTTCGCCTGCAGGCTCGCACCCGACTCTCCCTCGCTGCTCTGGAGTCGTTCCCGTTGCTGCCACTCAGGACTGCCTGTTTTTCTCAGAGCACCCCCGTTGGTCTGGATTGTGTAGAATGGCGACGGCGCATCTCTTGTGAGTTTCGCTGGGTACTTTAGTTTCAGTGATCCATTACTTTAATCTTGTTCACCTGGTGCAGAACAATGCGATTGTTCTTAGTGTCCATTAGGTTTTACAAACCTTTTTCTATTCCCTCTTTTTTTCTCTCACTGCTTTTCACTATCCAAGTTTTAGCCACTATCCAAAAATATGGCACACCGGCCTTTCCCTAGAGATACCAGATCTATGAAGGGAGATTTGAAGCACCTTTGCAGTTTTGAGGGTGATTGGCTAAAGCCCTCTCTTGAGAAAATTGGGTCAAGTCGCCAGGGCTGCGTGGGCCAGAGGGCGCACATAGGCTGTTTTCTAACCATTAGAGAGCAGGGGTGTCCCTAGGTCACCTAGGTCTCTGCTTTTATCTCTCAGAAGAAGTTAAAAAACAAAGCGGATCATCTCTCTCTTCCAGACTTGACCCCAGTCCGTCTAACTGTGCTGCGGTCCTGTGCTCGCCCCGAGAGGGTTTTGCCTCCAAGGAGGGATCTGTCTCCAAGCATGCCTTGGCGCTGCTCACACACAGGCACAACTCTGTGGTTTTGTGTATCATACACCAAGTGTGTTTCCCACATTTTTTACACAGACGCATACTGTGAAGACACTATTTCCTTCCCGCAAATGCGCACATAAACACAGGAAGAATGCCCTGTGCAAAGCCTCTAAGTGGGGTCAGCGATCTTGCACCAGATGTGCAATCTTGTGATTAGATTGACCTGGGTTAATTGAATAGTAAGTGCTCCAATCAAAGGACAGGGCTCTCTTTTATGGGGTTGTGTTGAGATTAGGCCTCTGCTTTGTGGCTTTGCTTTATGCTTCCTATTGTTGGTTTATAACATGGCTGCTGGTGTTGCTACATCATTGTAGATTAAATATGTGTTGGTTTATTTTCTTTAAGTCCAGTGGTGCAAAATATTTTGCAGCGTATTTTTTTCATAAGGTAGCTCTTCTGGGCTTTATAAGTGCCACAATCATCATACAAATAACACTTTTACCGTAGCTAAATACAATATGATACCTTTCATATACAGAATTTTAACCATCATTAACACAGTTGACACAATCCTCAGGACAAAGGTCTTGATGTCACAGTCGTCTGAAGCCCAGAGCACAGTTTAGAACTAACTAGAATTAAAAGCAAAATGACTTATTTTGTGATGTCCTATGTGTATCAGTCGCAATGCAACAGTCTGAGCGACTCCCCCACACGACTGAACATTTTGGACGTACAGCGCCCTAGATTTTGGACTAGAGTGCTGAGGGCAGCTTCTAGGGTCAATCCCTTTGCAGAGAGTGATTATCTGTGTTTGTGCACAATATGATTGGCAGCACTCTGCTTGTGTAGAGACATATTGCTATCCTCACAACAGATTGGGTATACTTCCACTTAGTGATGGATCATATTTCGTTTTTGAAAGAAAACGTTGAGTTATTATCATAACCGTTATTCTCTTAAATAGAAATACTTTACAGCGATTCAGAAGAAAAAATAGGTAGAATTATCATAGCTTCCAGATTTTATAAGATTGCGGTCACATGACACCTAGTGCTCACTATTCTGGGATTTTTAAGTGAAAAAATCAATCGCTGATGGTTAATCTTTCTATTTCAGCCAAAAATAAAGCAGCAATAGGGAGTATAAAGCAAAGGCACAAAGCAGAGGCCTAATCTCAATACAACCTCATAAAAACTTAGCTAAAGAGGGCCCTGTCCTTTGATTGGAGCACTTACTAATCAATTAACCCCCTTCAATCTAATCACGGAGCGACATCTGGTGTAAGATCGCCGACCCCACTTACAGGCTTTGCATAGTTATGATATTAACCCAGTGGTTTCGGTATACAGTAGCTATCTGAACTGTAAGCAAGCTCATGAAACCACCTACCACTCCCTTCATCCACATATAGACCACAATATATCAGTAGTCAAATAAATGTGAAGCAGCTGCAAGGGCTATTTACCCATTATTTACCCCATTGTTAATTAATCCAAAATGCGCATGTATCTTTGTCTCGGGGGTATTCAGCATTATATAACATATTGGGCTATGGGTAATGTAGTTTTATGGCTAAAAAAAACAAAACAATTATTCTTTACTTTGTGACATCATACGTGCTAGTAAGCAGCTGGCTGTCTTGTGTCCTCACAGCGTCATGAGAACCATGCTGTGTACCTTACTAAGGATGATTTAGTATTTATACAGTAACAGTATTCACACCATCCCATTGAGTCAATTTGGGCTTACACAAGCACTGTCACAGCTCATTTAACTCTGGCCCTTTCATTTCAGTCATCTATATCCTCATGTGTAGTTTCTGTAAATGTAATATTGTAATGGATATTGTTGAGGCCTGTTCTGCCTGTTATGAATGGGAATTCATAAGATACATGGCAACGTTTCCAGATAATCCTAGCACCATTATTAAAAACTAGACAATGCACAAAATAATTGCTGCTGGCATGTGAAGACATTTTATAATCGTGTTTGTTTTAAAGAAATATAAATTAATAATGTATTTCTGAAATGCATGATATTGCTCTGGGCAGAGCTGTTGGAATACATTTCTCATATGTTTATCCGAGCAGAAAAAATGACTGGCCATGTATTTATTCTCTTAAATCAGAGAACATTTGAAGGTCACTTTATATTGACATTCCCAGAGGCAGATGGAGAGCTGTGATGAATGATAGGAAAAGAAAAATTTCAGCAGAAAATGTCCAGAGTATGTGCATGCATCTGAAAAAGCAAACACGCCATCACTGAATTACCGGTCCATGGTGATATTTAGCCCGATTTTGTGTTTGTATCTTCTGTACTGTACTACAAAAACCTGGCACAACGGACTGTGTTGTTAGGAGTTTTTTTTCACGGCAATATGCTGAAAAAAATAACTCAATAATAGCACAATAAAATAGTTAATTGACATTTATAACACTTTATAAACCCATTGGTCCTTTAGCTTGGCATTTATCAGATCGTATAAGTTATTTATTGTAGTCTGAACCATGCTGGGTTGTGTTAGAGGACTGTTTTTAGAAATGAGTTGTCGGATTTTCGAATATACTACTTTTGAATGAGGGAGTATGAGTTCTGGTTTTTCATTGTTATCCATATGATTTTCGTGGGGGTTTGGGCAGTGTGCTACTTTCCCAAATGTGGAAACAAATGAGGCTGTCCGTGACCATAGGCAGCTAAAGAGGATCTCGTCACTGACTGAAATTCCAGGAATTTTCTTCAAAGTTTCTCAGCTCATGTTTATACATTGTTGTATACAGACACCTTGGTGAAATTAATTATGGGAGTAAGGGTGTGTTGACCTTTTTTGCAATATAAATATATTTATCTATTTTTTAAAGCAAAATTTTAGTGTGCTTATGCAAAACCTTTTACAGAGTCTTGTGTATTATATGAATTCATCATGGGGCAAGCCTCAAGCTGTATCCTACCTGATGTGACCTGAATGGCAGTATTTTTATAATTCATCCCAAACAGTTGATGCCTTCATTGTGAGACTGTGAAGATATGGCCCAGGGTGTGATGTAATGCCAGTGAATGGCAATACTGCGATGTGTCTAGGCACTCTCTGGGGCCTGTGCTTCTCAGTGACAGGAAGGTGAAAGTGCAAAAGCCTCGTCGGGCAGGGGAGTCCTATCCCAAATCCACCTCTATGGCAAGAGCGAAAGAAAGAGCTCCTGACCATAACACATCAGCCGCTCTCAATGGGCCGCCTCTGCTGTACTGTCAGCTTTGCTTCAGGAAAAGCAGAGTGGGAGAGAGAAGCAGGAGGGAAAACGCTAAGGGGTGAGGATGGCCAGGAAGGGGGTAGCTCTCCTTCAGAGCCAGGCTCCAGTGGGAATAGCAGCAGCCTTAGCTTAAGCCTGCTGACTAGGCACAACCCCCTCAGTGGACCCCCAGTGATGTCAGCTTGTCGCTGCTGGTGCGTGTTCAAGAGCTGGATGCCTGTGTGTCTTAGACAGCGAGAGAGTCAGAGAGATTGCTGCAAGCAGCCTGAGTGTGTGGAGGCTAAGCGCTAAGTGTCCGAGGAGCTCGACAGCTGCGCCAGGTAGAGGGATAGCTGTCGTCTTTGGAGTGGGAGGGCAGCTGGGCCGGTGGCTGCGAGATTGCAGCCTTCACCGCCGGTCACATGCGGACCCAACAGAGCAGTGAGGGAGCTGTCCCGCCGCTGGGGGAGAGCTGCGGCGGTAGTGGCGGGAGCCTGGGGCTCTCCCCCGGCTCAGAGTCGGACGGCAGCCCCGGGGCAGGAGGAGGAGGAGGAGGGGCGGGGTGCAGCTTCCGAGGATTCCTGTCTCGCTACTGGAGCCTGGAGAGCCTGCACTCCACCACAAGTAAGTGCCCACTCTATCCACACAACCTCTATACAAGTAGGGGTTCAGGGTCAGCAGGTTCTGGGGGAGATTGCATCTGTATCTCTGCATCTGACTTGGTTAAGGACAGTTGGTGAATTGATAGCGTTTGGCTTCTTTGCCACCGACA
>JAOVYW010054568.1:7198-23480 GCA_025775045.1 Hiodon tergisus | reverse complement strand
CCCCAGTAAAAAGGGTTTAGCAATGACCATGCATTTATTGTTCCTGATATTGGTTTAATAAAACCTGTAATTGATTACTTTAGGAAACAAAAGGAAATAACAATATAAAGAATGTAAAGAATAAACAAAAAGTTTTTCCCACTACAAACTTTTTTCAGTCCACCTCAAAAACAGCGTCTTCTAGAGAAAGCCTGACAGGTCAGGTGAAGCGAACACTGGATATGAACCTGGACAGTGTAGGGGTCAAGAGGTCAAAGAGGAATAGTCACACCTCTGAACTGGAGATCCCCACAGAAGTGGATGCTGCAAATGTACTGGAGAAGCCTCTGTTGAAGACTAAGACGCAGCAGAACCTGCGGATGGAGATGATACAGGCCACCGCCCAGAAGGATGATGGATACAAGTGGCAGGTACACAACCAAAACTGCAAGGTGGAGGACATGGAGAGGTCATCGTTGTCAAGCAACATTCAAAGTGACGAAGATGATGACATTCTGATAATTGAGTCAAAAAGCACGCAAAAACCAGGACCACTGACCATTGACCTCTCCAAAGTTAAGATCGAAGACATGCTAAACAATGACGCTGCCATAGAGATGCCCTCTGAAACGAGTGCCCCAGCCTCCGTTTCTTTTATGTCGCCGGCGCTGCAAATGGCTGACTCCACCCAGATAAACGGCGTGGCCAGTATGAAAGAGGAGGTTGAGGCTGAAAGGAAGACAAAGCAGGAAACCACAGCTGGGGAAGAGAGAGCTCCCCAGCAAGGAGGAAGTGGGAATAATATTGGTGCGACAATGAGCGCATCAGAAGCAGAGACAGAGGGAGTGGCCATGAGTGAGGAAACAAAGGGACGACTGGATGAGAGGAAGAATGGAGAGAAGGAAAGTGGGGAGGGGGTTGCTAATGTAGAGCAGGAAGAGCTCCGGCCAGAACAGGAGAGGATGGATGAAGTAGAAAAGGTGATGGAGGGGGTGGGACCGATGGAGGAGAGAATCCTGTTGGAGGCTCAGCAGCAGCATGACCGGCTGATTGAGCTGATGCAGGCCACTGCCCAGGAGAGAGATGAGTACAGGGAGCAGGTACACCAACTCACCTGCCGAATATCTGACTTGGAGAAGCAGCTTCTGGAGCTGAAAGGGAGTGTTGTGAATAAGGACATGTGTGCCTTGCAGGCCACTGCAACAGAGTGGATGAAAAACGAGGAAGAGGAGGCAGCCATGGAGAGGGGCAAGTTTGAGCAGGAAATTAGGGTACACCATCAGCTGGACAAACAGACAGTGGAGGAGCTGAATCAAAGGAAAATAGTCTTACAGACCAATCTTGCGGACCAACCCAGGCAGATCGGGAGTACAAGCTCCTATAATAAAAATGAGGTACGAAAAGAAGCTTCAGAGGTCTCCATCGGGGATTTTCTGGCCATGCAGGTTGACATTCCTCTGAGAGGCTTAGAAAAGTGCCGCAAAGAGAGCGATGAATACAGAGAACAGGTACACCAGATCCAACAGGAAGATATCATTCGCAAGTGTGACACCTCAGAGGCCACAGATAAAGAGAGCAATAAACTCGAGAGATGGGTAAGTTGCGTTGTTTTTTGAATTAATGCAAACAAGGCTTGGAAAATTCAAGTGTATTTGTTTAGACAAATACTTTTTTTCTGTTTCCTTTGTCCATTCAAACTGGCGACCTTCTTTCCATTCTCTCTCAGTGTGAACAACTGCAGAGAGAGCTGGAGGAACTGAAGAGAGGAACAGAGAATGGATCCAACAGCCTTACCTCTGAGGGGCAATACCAGAAAAGCCCCACCTCTGAGGAAGCTGCCAGGTAGGGGCTAAGGCAGTCATTTAAACAAGGTTGCCGGTCAAGTCCCACCCAAGCTGTTGCAACACTTGGCAAAATGAGATACACAATTTCACCATTCCAAACACTTAACAACCTTTGTCAATCAATGCTAGTGGGCCGGGATGCATCCTTTTTCTTAAAGGAAGTCATTTTTTGTCTGGGACTTTTTTGGTATTCAGCAAATGAGAGCGTAAATCTGTCAATGACATTCCCCACTTTCCCTCACAGCCCCACGCTGGCCTCTTCTGTTACTTTCACGAAACGCAGGAGCTCCGCTGACTTGCTGCTGCTCTCACTTGAACCACGTGACCCGGCAATGGTGTGGTATTTAAAAAAGACTTAATGAAAGCATATTTGTAATGGTTAACATTTCAACTCTTTGCCCTGCAGTTCACTGAGACAACTGCGGCGTGGCATTGGTCGTCTCCTGGTAACAATGATGCCCGAGTTAGACCTGGACCAGGTCGACTATAACAGCAACACCATTGATGAGATGCTGCAGCAGGTTGTGCAGGAGTTCACCGGACCATCGTAGAAGGGCTTCTGCTCTCCCCAGAGCAGGGGCGCAACTGCACATTTGCTGAGGGGTATGCAAGATCAATGTTGGCGTCCCCAGATCCCCCCCACACCCCCACCCCCAGGAGCAGTGAAGGAGAAGGAAATACGAGAGAAATATGTTAAATGTAACAAAAGTATATAATCCTATAATTTTAGCATTCTCTGTTTTTTCTGCACAATTGTATTGTGTGTGTCTGTAAATAAAAAGTAAATATATTCTGCACTGTTAAAACTATACAGTGGCAAGAAAATGTGTGTGAACATTTTGGAATTAGTTGGTTTCCTGCATTAATTTGTCATAAAATGTCATCAAGTATAGACAAAAACAATGTGCATCAGCTAACAACACACAAACAATTATAATCTTTCATGTCTTTATTGAACACATCCCATTAAACATTAACAAAAAAATATATAAAACTATATTTTAAAATAGTCTGGCGATAGTGACAAAAATATTTGCACCTATAACGGAAGAATACATGTTTTTATTTTTGTATAAACACTTTTATAAATTCAAAAATGAATCAAGAATTACAGTTAAATGTGTTGTCAATTAATTTCTTGTCTAATTATTTCATGACTGCTTGTAGTGCCTTGCTTACATATGTAATCTGTAATGTAAGGGAATCCAGTTTTGCCTCCCACCTGGTGTCACTCAGTGGCTTCAATGTAACTTCAACAAATTCTTTCAGAATATCCCATCTCTTGACTGATGCGGGGAAGATTGTATACAATCTCCAGAGTGCCAAAGAAAGTCAAACATTCTCTGTTAGAGGATGCTGCATCACATTAAAGTAGACTAGGGCTGTGGCTACAATAAGGAATGAATAATGCCTCTGGGTTTTTCTCTAGAATTAAAGCTTGGACACCTTTCTGAATAAGTAAATTATGAAACCCAATTAGGACAGAATAATTTTTTATTTCTACGTAGTATAGCCCCATTGCTCCATCTAAAACACTTATGGGGTGATAAATTGTGTTTGGACAGTAACTCCGAGCACATCAAAGCCTGTTCATGAAAATACGCTAATTTCACAGGAAGTTTATCAAAACTTATAAGGACACTACTGTAGTAGAAAATGAAGCGCTTAAAGTTTCTGAAAGAAAACGTTGTACAACATTCCAAAAACTATAAGAGAATTTGAGGAAGCTTTCAATACACTTGATTTTTGTTAACCCGTTGAAGAGAGTTAACGAGAAGTCTTAATAACGGTATATATAATAACGGATATTTGTAATGCGTATTACTCCTGAAATAACGTAGCCGCCTCAGAACAGTTCCGCGCATGTTAGCTGACGTTTGTAAAGGCGGTGATTTGTTCTTGATCTTATTCGACTCTCTGGAGCACTGCTTTTGTCCATGAGCGGCACCTATCTGTGGATGTATGTTTTAGCATTTAGATCCTCTAAAACGTATTTTGCAGAAGCCACTCCCTGGGATTTTCAGTGTGACATAACCAGGTTTTGTAACAAAAACATATAACAACAGTGTTGGCACTACAGTCCAGCCACACAAATCACAATACCAACACCGACGAACGCAATAATCTGGAAATCGACTCTTTTGCAAGCAGAAATGGTTTGACTTCTGATCAAAGGTAAGGTTCAGCTAGTTGTCGTTTGCATCAGGTTTTCTTTACTATTTGCTTCTAGGTCTAGCATTCCTCTCATAACTATTTGCCGGACTCAGTTTCAGTGGTTATTTCATTTGAACTTCGTGTGTTATAGATGCAAATGTTTCAAAACATATTTAATTTTTTAATTTAACGTTAACCCCAGGTACAGTCCACACAAATTCCGCAGCTGTACCTCAGTGTATGTCAATGTTCTTGTTTATTTATATAAAAAAAGAAAAATGATACACCTTTAATCGTAATCACCGCGTACAGTAACAACTATACACAAACATATTCTAGGAAGACGGACGTGGGTGAAGCCATACAGATTTTTATAAATCATTGTTTAAATCACCCCGTCAGACTTGAGTTGCGCTGATACGGTAATAATGGAATAATTAAAATCGACCCTCTCTCTTTTCTAGCCAGTTGCTACGTGGTCAGGAAGATTGCAGCCTCCATTGCTGAGAGGGAGCAATCGGAGAAGACCAATTTCACACCATGTAGCCAGGCTAAAGGTATGAGCTTCTTTATGATTCGTTTAGCGAGATTTCAGTTTGATTAGTTATCAATTTCTGCAACATCGATTACATTTTAACCTGAAGGTTTAAGAATCGAACTGTCAGGTATTAAATGCAATTTAATTTATCAGAAGGACCTGTGCCATCTTCTACTTTTAAATTATTTAGCACTTGGCCAAATTCAGGAGCACATTATTATCTTAATCTTGAGGGTGGACAAGTGGAAATAGATAATCCCAGGCTAACTGTTAAAAACACACATGACCTTTAGGTACCTTCTCAGAACATTTTATGGCCAGTTAAATGCTTCTCCTCTGCTGCGGTGCAAGATTACCCTGTAATGTGTCTGTTGAGTGCCCACGTCTGAAGCTATCTTTATGTTGCATAAAGGTTTTTTCCTCATTTTGAGTTCTATGTTAAATAATGTCAATATTAAAAGCATTTGAAATCTATCGAACTGAGTACAGGTAAAGATCTTCATTCCCGTGATTGTGTTTGGCCGGTGTTGTGTAAAAGATGGATTTTTGTGGGGTAGAGGGCCGAACATATTGGAATTTAATCTTTCATCAGTTAGCTTTAGTAAGCTATACAGGAACTTAATAAAAAGTTCAATACACTTTATAGAAGACAGTATAGTGCAACAGTATAACAGAATTGTTTCAAATATTGGAGCTGATGTCAATTTTATTTTGAAGTGGGAGAGCATAAATATTTAATGACAAGACACTTAATCTTACATAAAGGTAAAGGCTTTGTCAGGGCTTCAACAGATTAAGAAAATCTGTTTAGACCTGGCAATGGACAGCACTGACCCTATTCACATTCCAACTGGTAAGTCTACAAACCAGGGCTATACCCATGGTGTTGCTATGAAGTGCTACAGTATGTGTATACAGAATGTTAGCACACAGCTACAGAGAGGTGCATCTTGGAGCGGTCAGCTAAAAAGAACCAAAAACGATAAAAAAAAAAAGTAGAACATCTCAAGGAATATTAAAATAACATTTTAAAAACTTTTCTATAATATTTACCAATTTATAATATTAGTTAAGACACAATTACATTTTTGAATACAGTCATTTTATATAATTATTAATGACTATAAAAACTTTGGAGTAATGAGCTTACAGGAAATGGTGAATGTGAGAAATTATGATTTATGAGAAATTAATTTAATAGTGTTGCCAATATTTAGCCTCGAAGGGCTAGTAAGTAAAGTTCTGTTACTTCCACAAGTGAAATTAAATAAGATAAGATAAATGATATTTGATTATATCAATCAAATACATTTTTATACAGCGCTTTTCACGTTTCCATGTCACAAAGACGCTTTACATACAGAAAAATACAATATGTTCCAGGCCTGACCCCCCAAAAGCATGCCAGTGGCAACAGTGGCAAGGAAAAACTCCCTAGGCTGGCAGGAAGAAACCTGGAGAGGAACCTGGCTTAAAGGGGGAGCCCATCCTCCGCTGGCACTAGGAGCTGAATTAAACAAACAATCTAATGTCCATAATGTGTGAGAATTTGGTTTATTGGGAAAATAACTTTATTGCTTTCTGCAGTAACTAAGAGATAATTTTCATGACCCAGATTAAAATATAATGGAATGCTTGATGGGGAAAAAAAAAAAAAAACTTTACCATGGTAATTTTATACTTAACATGGTAAACTTAACAACAACTGAGATCAATAATGGGAAGTTATAACTGCTCTGATTACTATTCTCTTCGTTGTCTTCTCAGACAAAAAGGAGAAGCAGTCAGCCTTGGGGTCTCAGCCCCCAGAAGTTATGCAGACCCCTGACATCGATGCTGCTGCTGCACCACCAGAGACAGCCATGCAGAAGTGTGGATCATGAGGCTAAGGCCACACTGGCTGTTGCATTGGGATGTGGGGACTTTCAAAAAAGAAGTCTGGCTCTAGGATTTTTGCGCCACCAATCTAAATCTGGGCAGTCAAGTTTACTGTAGCCAAACATACATTAACTTATCTAACAGTTGACTAAAGTAAAAGGCTTTTTCTGTATTTCATAAATTTATATAGATTAAAAAATCAGCAAAATGGCTAAATTGTAAAAATATACAAATGTGGCATAAGCCTAGTCCTGAACTATAGTGCATTCCATTGTTTTTTTCCCATTTTTGGAAGATGTGAACCATGAACAATGGACAAAAACAACTTTTGTTGAAGACAAATTGTAATAAATTGTAATTTTTTAAATTACCTGTCCTACATCCCAGTAACAGTTCAGTGTATTTGCACTCCCATCTCTTTTTCAAGTGCCACAAAAAGTGTGCTTCAGCTAGTGATGGCTTGTTTACAAACCCCTGTTTCCAGAGGCTGAGCAGGCCTGATTTATCTTCTGTAGCAACACGAGCACTAATAAAAAAGAGACATTAAAGCTTTCTTTCGGTTTGGTTTGTTTGCATACCCTTCACCACACTAGAAAAAATTTAATCATGACCAGTGGCAGAGTAGCACCCAGGCTAGAGTGGGTGAAATTGGCAGGGGTTCTCGGTGAAAAGCATTTTTGTTTTAGCCTGACCCCTGAGTTACCAAGATGTCATGTATCGCATTGTCCCCGATGGTCTGAAACGCAGACTTACGAGTCTAGCATGCCAGCTAAGGGAACGCTGGTCTGTAGAGCAAAGAAAGGATCAGCAGCCAGTCACTCCCAACCCTTATTGATTTAAACCGTTTTTAAAGCACATATTAAAGTTGCATAATAACAAATTAATATTTAACAAAACGTTAAGAAGTGGCGGCAGGTGAACTCGCCACATAATAGAAAAATTAAAGCATGATTTTATGCGTGCTCTTCTACAAATATTTGGGACACCAAAACATGCTCTCTCTCTCTCTCTCTCTCTCTCTCTCTCTCTCTCTCTCTCTCTCTCTCTCTCTCTCTATATATATATATATATATATATATATATATATATCTTTCATTCACGTATCTTCGCAAAGAAAACATTTCAAGGTTACCTTACTGAAATATAACGATCTATTTAATGTTTAAATTCAATTAAAATGTTTTCCACAGTTTAGAAAATAAAAGTCGCGTGTGTATTGTGTATTTCTTGTACAAACCATTTCCAAACCCCAAATCCAGAATTTACCACATAAAGCACAGAGAAATTGTCTGAAAGCCTCTATCAATGGGCTTACCAGGCAAAAATAATGTCTTCTCCTTCTTTTATTGTTTATCTACTCGTTTGATTATGGAATATTTCTAATTCTACACGAAAGGCAGATAAACCGCGAACTTCGTTAACGTTCATTGAGAGTGTATAAAAAAAATAAAAATAAAAAGGGAAAACATCCGGTAAAACAGGAAGTAATTTGAAACTTGCTTGGCTTGGCTTGGCTGAAGCATTTGATTTGCTAGCTTCGCGCTAGTTGATTTGTCGATGCACTGTTGACACGTAGGAGGGATTTAAATGTTCTTTTAATGTTATTATTTGATCACGAACTCTTGTCTAGGTAAGTGTGTAAGTAAATACGAAACGACTAGTTTACACTATATAAGTTTACTAACCAATTACAATGCACCAATCATTATCCTCCTTAAAAATGTTTTTGGCTATCAACACAGGATGAGGCAACATATATTTAGAGTAGAGCTTTGATCAATTTATAACTTTCAATTAATTATTAATTGTTGTCAGCTTGTTAGCTTGTGGATTAACTTGCCAGCCTTCTCTTGCATTCAGTACGAAACAGCAGGTCACGCTTCTTTCTGACAGCTAGCAGAAATGCAAGTAAACGTCGTCTTGAGAATTCAAAACCCAAGAGGGGCTCGGTAGTTGTACAACTGAGTACATAATCGGAATCGTTCAAATAAGTACTAGTTGTAAAATATTTTTTTAAACTATCAACGTGTAACCTATAACCTGGAATGTAGTTATAGTCTTTCTCTCATGACCTAGTATTTCACTACCTAGCCAAAGTTATCGCTTTTGGTGTCGTTAAATATATTTTTTTATTTGTATTGTGTTGTAAGACGTGAAAGTAAGCAAATTGCTGAACTGCAGTGTAGTGAGTCGTTGGTGAACTGCGGTGTAGTGTTGTAATGAATGCTTTGATGGTATTAAGCTATTAATAAGCCATTTATCATCAAATCAAAGTGTAACTTTAATCCTTTGCTACACTGGGCACAGACCAGATGGAGAACCTTGTTTCTGACCCTCTGTGTGCTGGCTCAGTGGACTGAAAGAAAACTTTCCATTTTAACTATTTTCCAATACAGAGTATGTAATCATTTGTAGTCAGTATTTGTCAGACATTGAACCTGCGAGACTAAATGACTGTTTTTGTCTGGTCTAACTTTATATAAGATTATATCAACTGTTCTTTGTGCCTTGAATAGCATGTGGATGGGACCACTCACCCTTCTCTGAGTGTGCAGTGTGGATCCTAGACCTGAGACTCATTGAGTCAATGTTCCGCCCTGGGCACATTTACCATGTTTCTGACCGTTTTACTGTTTAGATGATCTCACAGCGTATGTGCGGTTACAGACACCCTCACGGGCACTACAGAGCTGAGCTGCATTCTATGCAGCTGAAAAATTTAAAAAAATGTTTTCTTCCACAAAAGTAGTATATTTAGGAACATTGTGCCAATGCAAGTTTGTAAAATCCGCCTGCCCCCCGCCCCCCACCAAATACTGTAAAAATGATCCACACTCATTAAGCATATACCTGGTAAGGTAGATATTTAATTAGATGAAGCGCACCTGTCAGCCTTGCCCCATTCCTGCGTGAGAACTCTGCTATGCAGCAAGATTGAGTCCCTCCTGTTTTCATTGGTGAATGATGGGTTTTGAGCTGAGGTGGATAATCACAGTCCTTGGATTGTTTTGCTGAGGTTATTGAATGGTTAGTAAGGTAACTGGTGTTTTCGAGTTTAAACATGTTACTAACTGGAATATTCTCTTTACAAATCTGCAGGATTCCCACCTTCAAGGACTGCTGCTTACCCCTGAATTATTGTATGTTAATACTAGTTTTGTTTGAACTTGTACAAATGACTCTAATAGGGCTTTACATGTTAATTAAATATAATTGTCCATTCAACTATTTTCAACTTCAGTGAATTTTGAGCGTAGATACATGGTACAGAGCTTTTGTTTTCAGGATACTGTGTAGGCCATTGTGTATATAGAAAGGTTCACTAGATGGCGTACTTCAACTAGATAACTGCAGAATGTCAGCTTCGTAGCTGGCAGTATAAATGGATCCAGTATATAGTTAGCTGTAGACTGAGAGGCTCTCAGGTTGATTTTTTACTACAGACCATGATGAACAAAGCAGTAAAATTTCTGCTTGAACCATTCAAGGTGAATAATTGGATTTAAAAATATATTGAAACACATGTAGGTTAAAGTTACAACTTGTTTCCGTGAATGGAATGATGCCTCGGATAGTCTTGTGATGTGTTGCTGTATGTGAATTATGTGTTGGTACTTATTTGTCCAGAAATTCATTCAGCTCATAGTTCACATCCAGATTATGTACTGAACTGAACTAAAACTTTCTTGTGGAATAAGGTACCTCTTAAACATGAAAGCTGGGTTACCAGAAACTAGAATAGAACATTCAAAAAATTTCAATATTCACATTTGATGCCTTTTATCTTATCATACAGCCCCATATTACTTAATTTAATAATAGTATGACCATCCTATCTGGTACCACAGATTCATATTTATTTCTCACCCTCTCGGAGGGTTTGGCATTCATGCCGACTTTTGCGTGTTCGTCCTCCAGGCTGTGCCCCAAAAGCGCGTCGGACACCTTTTGCCAGGACGAGAACCATGCCACGGCTAAGTATAAGTGCGAGTTTGAGAGATCAGAGAACTAGAACAAACACATGTATTTTCTCGCATCTGTTCATACTCCACCTTGAAGTGCCCAACTCCTGTTCATTAAAGAGTGAAGTGAAAGTTCTGTCCTATAAAAGTAATGCCAAGGTGTTCTTTGCTTAGCAAAATTGCTTCAGAGGAATTTTAAAATGTTTTAAATAAATTTAGAATTGCCAAATAATTTTTCACTCTTCTCCCTAATTTGTCAATTCTTCAAATGCATCTCTGTTCACTGCTACAAATCTACCAACGCGCACAGGGAGGGCGAGGAGAACGATTGGTCTCCTGCGACCCAATCGCCTTCCAGTATTTAGTTCACGACCCACACGAGAGCTAGTTTGCTAGAAGTCGGGATAAGACCAGCCAATTACCTCCCACCCCAGCCCAGTTATCACTCAGCGTCAAAATTGGATGCCGCTGATGTCCTTCTTGACACAATCACAAATAACATGATCTGGATTCAAACCTGCAACCTCCAGATGGTAGGACTTGGTCTGGACTCGGTTTTAAGAACTGAGGCACTCGCTGTGCTTTCACTTTTCTTGAGGCAGTGGAGTTTTTACAACAGGTAGCATGACGCCCCCAATTCTGTAAATTGAGTTATAATAAAATTTTTCTAGCCACCTTTTCTTATTTTAGCAGTGCAAGTTAAAGTTTTTATGTGTTATCTCTGGAAGCTTGTTGATGCGCTTAAACCCTTACGGTGGAGTTGTGGGCTTGCTTGACAGTGTGACTGTCACAGGACCTTAAGATAGCTGACTCTAATGAGCCAGAGAGTTTTTCCTCCTGTGACTATTCGGTTTGAATTTGGGTTAGAGGTCACGACTAACAACATAAAGAAAAGCGGATATTTAATCTCAATAAAAAAAACTTTCTGAGCAGAAAAGATTGTTAGATAGCTGATAGCTGTAAGTTACATTTAAAAAAATTTTATGCATTTTTAAAACAAATTTTTCATGCTATGAATCTTTTTCCACAGATTCTTTATAGTCAATGGGATGCAGGAATGTAAGAAGAGAAGACAAGAGTAACAAAGTCTTCCTCCAATACCAAATGTGAAAAGCACAGAAAGCTGACCTCAGTGAGTAAGGCTGAAGACAGAGGTGGGCTTTGGGTCACATGGTCATGTTGCCAGACCTGGGGGTCCGATCAGACGGAGTTCTTCCATGCGTTACAGAGGGAAAGAAGGGGTGCCGTTCGGAGGAAGTAGGAAGTAGCGGAGGGACACTAGCAGTGACCGAGCAGACGGACAAAACGATGGGTAGAGGTATGGCCTCTAAACGTGTGGGATTGGAGGGGTCAGGGGGCAAACCCACCCCTGCTAGCATCATGGAGGAGGACGAATCAGAGCTGCAGAATGATGCTGAAGAGCAGGAATCGCCAAGCGCGGTTGCCGTGCCGTCCAGGGGCAGAGCCAAGAGGAGCCCCCCGAAGTCGGGACTCGGAAAGTCAAGGCGGAGAGCTGCTGAACTCAGTAAGTGTAGCCCTCCTTAAACCTGGTGTATGCGTGCATGGCATTTCAGCATTAGTTATGCAGTACAGAAAATCTTTTTTGGGACACTTTCCTGAGAACTGAGTCATTCTTCTTTTCATTAAACTGTATGTGTTAGTCATCAAGGGTACTGATTTTCAGTACCTTTTGTAATGCTGGTTAAGCAGAGTGAAAATTCAAAACACCTATAAATAAACACATTCTATATTAACATTTTTAATACATAACAATGGTTTTGTATAAATACTATAGCTATATTGAATAAACATGAGAAGCGGAATGCCCCCAAGGCTCTTATTAATTTTGTTATTATTGTTATTGAGTTGCTCAGTGGATGCTCCAAAATACTCCAAATAGCTTACAGTCTTTGTACCAAATTATCCAGCTGGATATATTTACTGAAGAAATGTATATTAAGTATGTGGGTTTGAAGTGGCAATCTGTGCCCTAACCACTCATTCAGCTGCCCAACATTTAATCACATTGGAATCTTGGTTTTAAAACGCATAAGGCCCTGGCGGGGCCGGTTTTGGCTTTATTGATGAAAAGGTGGTATTGGACCATATCGTGGTCATAACATTGTTGCTCCTATGTTTTCTTTACCTTTGTAGCCATATTGAAATTGTGCTTGTTGGTGGTTAGAAGGCAAGTCACAACATTTCCTGGAGGTGTGGATGTAGTGGCCTAACCACTTTGGAAATTACATTTTCTGGTGTGTGGCTCACTGTGGCTTCATTGCAGAAAGTCTATTGAATGTTTCTGTTGGAGACAGCGGGGCGGTCCCAGGAATGCAGAGTTCTGGAATTTATGAGAGTCCTTTTTTAAAATTTCCTCCCCCGATTTTGCATCCCGGCTCATCTACATGAATCCCGGCACCACGCCCCTGAAGGTCTCCCGGTGACCATTGGCGAATGACTGGCTCTGGGTCCGAACCAGCAAACTCCAGCTGACACGGCTAACCTGCCCTCGAGTGAGCGTCCCGGAGGGCGTTTGTTCTTTTTTCTGAACAAAATGAGATCATTCGTCAACAAATTATGAGGGAAAATAAACTAAAGTATTGAAGAGAGACACCCACGTCTATATTAAATATGTGTGGTATCACATGTCTTCCCGTCGTTCGAAGAGTGTTCGGAAGTTTCCTGCAAAATGTATGAGCAATGACATCTACTGCAGTTGCACAACTGAGTCTTCATTTCTTTAACCTCTTTTAGACAGGTTTTGACATAGCGAGCGGAGGGAGTAAATTGTTTGATACATGGGCTGGAAAACGGCTCTGTCACCAGAGTTGATTTACCTCTCTTTGGCAGTGTGACCTTGTGCACGATCGGGGGGAGTAGGCTGCTGATACGCACTGATCTTAAAACCCCTCAGCCTAATTCCAGAAATTCTGCAGATGCTAAACTTCTAACCTGTGTCTCTCAACAACCGGGGGTTTCCTGCAGGCGAGAGGGCAGAGGCTTGGGTCCCAGATTACCTCAGACTATCCCCTAAAGCCCATTAGGAATGAAGACTCTGTGGACGCTGTGACTGCCCCTCCTGTTATTTTAAATGTTGGGGACTATTTCAGAGTTACTGAGGTAAAGTTTTTGGAAAAGCCGGTTTATTTTCTCCTGCGAGGGTAATTTAGTTTGTGTTCGTACCTTTTGTTGCACTGTGCCGGATTTGCGACCTTGGGGTAAAAATGACAAATTAACGGCATCATAGAAACCCCCGCCTACCTGTATCTGACTACCTCCAGACTGGCCACGTCCAGGCGTGCTAAAGCGTAAAAATAGCGTAATTCCAGATAGAAGTCAAAACGTAATGTGTACTTTGCTCATATTTGTGAGTTGGCGCTGGCGTATGTGTGAGTTGGATAGAGTGTGACGTCACTTTAAAAAATGCATGACAGAGGTCACAGGACAGGCTGTCAATTGTGGGAATAATCCTCTGTGAGTATTTAACAGCATATGCGTCAGGCTTGCTTAAGGGATCGGCAAAGCAAAGCATTGGAATTTTTATGGATATCATTATGTGCATTATTAATTAACCAAATTGTGCAATGTGATTTATCATGTAGATCGTGTCATATTTATCATAATGTCGTGTCATATTGATGATTTGTGCAAGTATAATACCTACTTTTTTCATCCAAAAGTAAAATGTTTTACAGACGATTTTGTTCATTTCCACGCATAACTATGGAACACAACTGCTCATAGTATTCCGTCGTGAAATTCTGAAGACTTTGTGAGGGTCATGATACTCCAGGAGGGTAAATGACAAATATGCGTGATGTACTTGTAACTTTCTGAGTTGTACTTGTAATTTTTGTTTTAGTTCTTCTTGTTTTTTGGGTTTTTTTTTTTTTTTTTTTTTTACCTGCAATTGCAAGTTCAGGTTATTTTTATGCATATTAAATTATTTTTACAGTGATCTCCTTCCATCCACTGGGAGCACAGAGATCTCCAACCAAGCTTGGGATCTGGAGCGGAACCACAGCTAGTTTTTAACCAAAAGGTCGCGCCTGTGTGAAATTTAAACATTTTATCTTTTAATAATGTATCAATTTTGGGACATCCTCAAATGCTAAACAAAAAACTGATAAAGTGGAAATCCTTACCTGGAAAAACAATGTTGACTACCTTCAGCGTAAAAATGGACCCTGCCCACCCCTCACCTTTCAGCATTAAGGCTCAGCCCCAGTGAAGCGTGGTGTACCTGCTCCCAGCAGGCCTGCAGCGCCCGTGGCCCCACAGAGAGAGATGCGCTCAGACAGTTTTCCTCGCCATCGCTCCCGGCTGCCCTTGCTGGGATTACGCCTTCTGTCCCCGACTCTCCCTCAAAGCCCATTAAGTCACCGCGGCTAGCCTCCGCTGGTAAGGCTGATGCCTGGGGCAGGTCTGTCCCAAAGCGGGCCTGTGGTTCCACGCCTCAGCCTGCGTTTCAGGGTTTGTCCCACAGAGGTCCGTCCATGCCGGAGAGGGACCTTCTAACATGTGCGCCGGTTGGAGGCACGCTCCACAATGTTGTTCATGCTCAGTCGAGCAGGGGAAGGGAGTTTTGGCACTGTAGTCTCTTTTGCAGATTCATGTTTTCTTTGGGTGTGAACTGGAACAATGGTTAGCCTAACGATGCTCTTAACCTAGCTATTTACTCTTTACTACCATCTCCTTGGTATACACCAAAAGCCGTAACCCAGACATTGTTAGTGTTTCTCTCCATTTAAAATGATCATAAACTATTTTTCCTCCATTGTTTTAATACAACTTGGGTAAAGGAAGCATTCAAAATGCCACTTGTCTATGGCTTTTAATTTGCATAGGCAGTGCTCCTGAAAGATGTGAATATAAATAGCTGTGTTTATACGAACGTGTTCCAACTGTAAGGAGAAGGATTCCTCAAGATCTACTGTGATATTTTTGTGTTTATCAGGGTGCTTTCCTCAAGGGGGTTTTCTCTTTCAGTCGTACTGTCCAGCGATGACGAGGAGGGAGAGGGATGTTTTACAACCCAAACCCTCGCCCCGAATCGGATCGCGCGGCACATGAGCCCCCAGCCACAGTGCAGACTGAGCGAGCTCACGCAAACAGACAAGACGAACCCTCACTCCAGGACGATGGATGGGCTGGTTTGGAAGAATGCCAGAGAAGTGAGGGAGACAGAAGCTCAGTCCGAAGTTGCACAGGTGGGCGAGACCTTGACATAGATGTTGAAACAATTCTTCAGATTCAGTTCTCCTCATGGCTCTTGCATTGTAATAAGTGTATCGTGAAACCTGCTTTAAGTTAAATGTGTTTATTTGAGCTGTTCAGTGGCCACATTAAACCTGTTTAAGTTGTTAAACATGCACAATCAGATGTTAAACAGTGTATTATTTAAATCAAGCGGAAATTGAATTGCACTACATGGCTGTCAACCTCACTCAGCCATAACTAGAGACCATTTAACTATGACCCATACCTGGTAGCCATGGAAAAGATGGTTCACATGGTAAGGGTATTTAAATATGACATCTGCAGTTGCACTTGCATTGATGCAATCCGGATGTCTTCTGTCTCTTGTCCTTAGGTACTACTGTTGCAAATGTGAAATGGTCTCACTTAGTGTGAGTTACAGAGTTTGATGAGACCTCTGATTTGGTTCATCCTGTGTTTTGTGCTCTGAACAAGGGGTGGGTTACGGGTTTGGTTGTTTGAGAAACCTGCCGGCATTGCCTAAATCCAATTTTTCGTGCCTGGCAGGCTCTGAATGAGGAGTGGGTTTCAGAGTTGGCTGTTGCTGAAATCCCTTGTGAGACGCCTTCCACAATGGAGCTGCATTTTTCAACGCTGCATGCTGGGAACTTGAAGATAGAGGCAAACGGCAATATACTGGTAAGGAATTCTTCCTCATCCCATCCCCA
>JAOVYW010054557.1:10694-23482 GCA_025775045.1 Hiodon tergisus | reverse complement strand
TGCGTTTCTGCCTGGGCAGCTGGAGTTTTTGGGAATTCTCCCACACCAGGCTGGAAGGCCGGATTGAGGTTGAACCCTGAAATAAGAGGGGAGGTAATGTGATGCCAGTTGGTTTATGCGGTGATAACATCTCAGTGACACACAGTGTCATAATGGCTTCACACTTTCTGAACCATAACACACTGAAAACAACGACAAAGGGGCCTTGTGCCTTACCAAAAGAAAACGGAGAAAAGATGGCGGTTCCAGGCACGTTGATGCTGCTCAGGGGGAGAGGTAAATTAATAGGAGGGAGGACGTTTTGAGACGTGACGCTTGAACTGGAACCACCATTCACCCTCTGTTCCATTTGCAGAGTTTGCTGCTGTTGGAGCATATCATTCAGCACCTGCTTCAACCTGCAAATACAACCATTTATCATGAAAAATCTGCCAAAAGGTCCATTCCCAATACAGGTCCTATAGAAAACGGACTCCGTCTTCACCTTTGAACGTTGTTTTGTTGCCATGTCAGCTGAGCGTAACAGTGGTTGAGCTGATGCATGATTGACAGGACCTGGGGGGATCCGACGTTGCCCGGCTGGAGGCTGTAGGGGTTGGTGAGCAGACTCTGAAGCATGAGTGACAGCGCCTGTCAAAAGCAGAGATCGTCCGGTCGGTCCTTCTCAAATCCCCACAAAGTGCAGCACGGTGCTTCACGCTGACGCTAAAGGTTTTAACGTCATGGCCGGTAAGACGACATGAGGACGGATACCTGCTGGTCCTGCATGAGTGTCTGACACGCGCTGGAGCTGAAATCCAGCTGTTTCTGGAGCTGGCTGATCTGGTCCTGCCAGTGCTGCGTCTCCTCCATGACGGACAGATCCGAGGCCCAACGCAGGTTCTCCTGGCGCCTGGTTCTGACGCATTGCTGCCGTTTGGACCTAGGAGCGGACCGAATGCTGAAAATCACACAGACAGCGCAGGGCTGTTAGTTCACCGGCAGCAAACCGACCGATATTTAAATTTAATCACAGATGCAACGTTTAAAGGTTCTCGTATCTATCCATCACATCTATCCAGTTACCTGTGTTTGCATAACTTTATAAAACTAACCTTTCTCTTGGTCTCCTGGTGTCAGGAGACCTTTGGGTCTGGTTCGAGTATTTGGGTAAATCTTCCATCCAGCCGAAGCTTGCCTCCTCTTCCTCATCTTCCTCTTCTCTCGCCTCCAACGGGTCTCCATCTTCATCTTCGCTCACATGGCCATCTCCCCACGCTGCCATTGTCCTTTTAGGGAAGCCGGAACACAGACTCGGCACTTACAAAACTAGCCGTTAGTGACAACAGGAGCATTTAAAAAAGGTTTGCCTGCTGCCAACCTTTCATCTCTGGCCGGCGTCACCATCCCGGCGCTTTTGCAGGACGCGTCATTCAATACTTTCTGCTGATCGTGAGCCACCATTAAAGATTCAAGCTGCTTTCTTCTCTGTCTCAGCTCCTCCCGCAGGATCTGGTGTCTGTGCATCTCGGACCACAGCTGAAACGAGGACAGGCGAGTTAGCGACCGAACCCTAGTACAGAACTCAGCCACACTTAACCCAACCCACAATATGACCTCCCAGTCATAGCTGTAAACATTTCATTGCATTGAACAAAAGGTGTAATTGAATTTGAATGGAAGTCATTCAACTCTACTTCAGTTTAGAGCAAGAGGGTCATATCATCAAAGCAGAACTTGTGTGAGAGATAACCACCATCTGCTAAACAGAAACTAACTCATTCCTCCATAAATAAACTTGTATGACAGGGGAGAGATACCTCATCAGGCACCGACGCTACAGCCGTCTCCAGGGTGGGGTTCAGCACAGACCCGTTATTGTGGACGTTAGCGGCTGACGATGGAACCTTTGTGGGACCCCTTTTACTGGTCGTACTGGACAGAGACGACTGAAAAAGGGGAGACTCAACGTGTATGCAGTAACGTTACGTCAGCGACTGCTGGAGAAAAGAACATTAAGGCAGCTCACACACCTGCAGGTCAGGGCAGGCCCACTGCAGGTCCTGGATCAGGTCCTGCCTCTCACCATGCAGCCGTCTGAGTTCCTGCTGCTGCCGCTTCAGTTTCGCTTCGTAAAACTTCTCTCTGTCCAACACAAACAAACATGTTCTCCTCCACAGGAGAAGATTCGCAAACCAATATATTACACCTTATAACACACACGCGTGAATATCTTATTGCCTCCATGAAACACTCTTTTTGAATTCTTCTGAAAATTAATTTTTACTAAAAAATAAACGTTTTAATTATGTAAGAAACATACTCCTTTGATTAAAGAAACCCCTAAAATATAACAGCAGTATAAGCTACTTGAAAAACGGCTGAATATTTCTTAGCTAGCGATGATTTATTGAACACCGCTACACTTCAGTTTAAAGATTAATTCTTTATTCTTATTCTATACTTTATTCTTCACCAACCAAACCGTTAGCAGGCTAGAGCAGCTAGAGCGTATCACTTTTACTAGCTAGCTAGAGTCGAGCTGGCTCGATACAAAATAGTGTTAACCCTCGGTTGTGTATCAGAAATTCACTTCAACGCTGCCACCGACGGGTCCGCGTTTGTTTCCAGACATACGACACACATTTCACTTTCACCCTGCCGCCTCTTGTTCTCTGAAGCCGTGGCACATTTGGCCTCACTGGATGGCCCGATCTCTTCACCAATAAGGTAGGGAAGTATATTTGTAGTGTTAGAGGGTTGATATCTACCTTGCGTTCTCTTTTAGAGACCTGCCAACAGAAGCTCTTGTGTTGTTGGGTTGCGGTTCAAGCTCATTGTCATAGGCCAAACTGGATGCTTTGGCCACCATCTCGCCAGTGTCGTCACCCTGTGAAGACAGACCGGTTGGAGAGCGCGTTGCCTACAAAACAGACCTACTCCAAAATTGTAAGTGTGTGCTTTTACTCTAAATGGCCACATGAGAACTCAGGTTTAACAAGAATTCAAAAACATTAGAATTCAAGGTTTAATATTTTTTTAAAAACAGCTGCGACTATACAACATCTATACAACATTTATATCATAAAAACACGGAGAGATCTACCAAGTTACATTTTTTAATTAGTTTGGTTTTCTGAATCTGCGATTACCTGCACCATGGCAACCAGCCCCTGAAACTGCCGAAGCTTCTGCTTGGCAGTGTGGAGCCTGTGCGCATTCTGCAGGAACTCTGGATCTCCCTCCAGGCCGTGGCTACATTCAGAGGCATTGCTTTCCCGTCTCTCTTCAAGGTGCTCTTCGTCCTCCGGGTCCTCCTCCTCCTCCTCACTCTCGTACTTCACCTCGTTGCGGGAGCAGTTGTACTCTGACTCGCCACAAAGCACACCAGTAAGAGCAGTCAATCAAGGGCAATCAAGCCATCAAGATAAACAACACGTACGTCATTAGCTAAAACGGAGAATCGCACAGGTCATATCTTGCTTAAAAGCCATATAAAATGGCGATTTCCAGGTCTCTCGCAGTGCTAAGTGCTCTCACAAGACTAGCGTCAGCCAAGAGCGGAATACCTATCGCAGAGGGAATGTTTAAGCTTCTAAGATTAGCTGCAGAGCGGTTGTTGATCTCGTAGTCAATGTTCAATCTTCCGCCTTTTTTGTTCCTGCTATGAGTGTTGGTCAGTCTATTCATACCCATCCAACGTACAGGTGGTTGTGGGTTTCTGACAAAAAAAAAGGTTTTTTTAGAAAATCTATATTGCTAAATTGTATATTGTTATACATCTCATACACACACTTGCCATTAACATTTTGTAGTTTGGAAACTTTTTATGACAAACACCCCTCCCCCCAAATCATCACTTGGCGAATTCTCAGTGAATAATTTGGAAATTAAAACACTAAACCATGTTTTCAACATCCTGAGCCATGGGACAATGCTTCATCATCCACGCTTAATGGATGTAAATTCTAATAAAAAAAGATTTTAATTAAATCAGACAGACCGTTTCTGTAATACGACCTGAATTAAACAGAAGACCAACGCATCGCAGTGTCACACCGTATGTTAGTGACGGGCTCAGGATCCTCCCGCTCGGAGTCGAATATGGGCTCGTACGCAGAATCGTCCTCGGTTTCCAGGTTCTCGTCCTTGACGTTCTCATTGACGGCGTCCACCACCATGTCGGAGGTCTGCTCGTACTGGTGCACCAGCTCTCGGAGCTCGTTCAGCCTCTGATGGACCTCCTTCAGCTCCCTGCGTCAACACACACATCTCATTGGTCTGATAGTGTGCCACACGTCTCAAAACCTACGCAACCCTGCACCGGTAGGGGTTTAAGCCAACGAGTAGTCTGCCCGGTCTAAATTCAAAGACTGGAGGACAGCAGGTCATCAAAACAACGTAACCATTCCCTGCATATACAGAAATTTTTACAAAAAATAAACTACACCCGGTCACTCACTGAAGGAGTATCGAATCCCGTAATGAAGAATTTCACAACCATTTAAGCCAGACACTTTCAGAACAGACCTGCTACACAAACCATTCAGAAAACCGGACTTGAGACACACCAGTTTGGAGGAGGGGGGGGGGGGGGGGGGCGAGGAAAATGATTTGGTTTTTCCATGCCAGTCTGTGATTCTACTTAAGGACCCGCCCCGCGTACCTAAGCTTGTCAGCTGGGTGGACGTTCTCCTCCACCTCGGGTCGGTGTTGAGGGGGGGCGGTAGAGCGTCTGTCGGCCCATCTGCGGAGGGTTGTTGCGCGCTCTGCCACTGCGCCAGAGGCCGTGCACCTCTGAGCCGAGACCTGTGTCTGAAGGCCTGTGGGGCAGCCAGGAACACAAGCAGCGGGCGTGTAAGCCAATGGTGAGGTACGGGTCAAAACCCTTCACGTCGCGCAAGTACCGCGCATCTCAACTGAACCAAACTTACATGAGCTGTTGTTCAGAGTCTGATCCCTCAGTGTGTGAAGCTCCAGCAGTATTTTATCCATCGTTTGCTTCTTGTCCTGGAGCTCTTTGAGCTTGGTGAGTTCAGCCCTCGGAGCAACAGTGTGCTCACTTCCAGGTGAGGATCTGCTCCTGGAGACCTCTCTGGTGAGGGACAAGCTTTCCGCTTGCCTTCTGTTGTCCGGGACCGCCTTGGTCTGTACGTTACAAATACACACACACACACACACACACAATGTGTGCTAACATCAATCTATATCCAAAGTTTAACAAAACACGAGTATTTTTCAGCATATATTGACGTCTGAGTGGTGTTGCAGCTTATGCTGATTGGAAAGAATAAAATACAAGATAGTGTTACCCCTAAAATAAGTTTTCGCGACTGCTTTATGGTCAGATAAATAAAATTAAAAAAACAGCATAGTTGATAAAAAAGGTCCAGTTTACCTGAGAGTCGTGAAGCTGGTTGTGGAAACGTTGAATTAAATCATTTAACTCGTCATTAAGCTCAGACGTAATGCTGACCCCAGAAACACTGCCCGTCGTCTCCGTTACCACTACATAGGAGAACACAAATGAACACACAACAAAAATTAGCATTTTCTGGGGAGTAACGGCCAAAACGTTAACTAAGCCGCTAAAAGTTCAAATAGGGGGCATCTTCTCATTTTCCCCATGGGCAACTGTAGTAATACAAGCAATTTAGCAAGCTTGCAGCAACACACAGGGGGAAGCTGAGGGCACAACTTGCCGTTCTGACTAAAACAAAGACCTGCATCTGCCACCCCTCACCCGTCTCGTCCATGCAAGTGATGGCCTGCTCCGTTTTCTGCTGCATGGCAAGCAGGGAGGCTTGTCTTCCCTGCAGGAGTCTCAGCTGCTCCTGCTGCTGCAGCATCCTCTCCAGCAGGTGGTGCTGTTTGCGCAGGTTCTCCAGCTCCTCCCCTGCCTCCACACGCATCACTCCACCCTGGGAGGGACACTGAGAGTCAAAGTCCACACGGGCACAACACACAGTCTCCCAATCACAGGCCTGGTCCAAAGGGTTCGAATGACAATGTGCTTCAAATGTATTTAACATGGAATCGGAAACCGCTTGGGCTCACCAATGGTTAGGCCAAACTTACTGACCAGAAAGGATGAGCCACTGGTAAAACTAGTGACCACACCACTTCTGCACATGCAGATGAAATAATGCCTTCTGAGCGAGAGCGGCGTGCGACTTTGTCCCGTTCGTGAGCGGAAAGGAACAAACTGGCACACTGCTGGGTGACAAGCGGAAGGGGACTGCTACAGATGCACCAGCACCAAACAAAAAGAAAATGTCATGGGTTTGGAACAGTAAAGCGTTCAGAGAGGGAGACGCGTCGCCGCAGATTGGCTACGTGCACGGAACAGTTCCGCTGTTGTCAAAGAGGAAGTCACATCTGGAACAAGAGTCTGCATTGATCCCATAAAGATTTTAATTAGCGTTTCATTTTTGTTTATTTGCAAGTATCACCACAGTATTGTCGGCCACCATTTTACATTGCACATACAGCGTTTATGGGTTAAATAGGCTTTTTTCCTGCTGGACTGGGAACCTAACCACAATTTCTAACATTTTTCCTATGCATCCGGGGTTCTAAACTGACTTGCAAACAAACTTTTGGAACTTGGTGTGTCTGTAGGCCAGGGACTTTGAGTTTAAAGTCACAATGAAAGCAGCAGAAGGCCAAGCTCAAACACGGTTTTGTTTTTCCCCCACAAAGGCCCAAAAAGCCACTTGTACATTTTGAACGCCTGTGCATTTCAGCGCATTTACAGCGGAAGAGATGGAACAGATGACAATAGTGCGTTAAGGAAGAGCAACGGAAAGGCGAGTGGAAATCATTCCATGGGGTTCAGACACAGGTTTGGAAGGTACCTTTCCGAGATGACGGCTAACTGTCCTCTGAGGCCAAATCCCCCTGCCACTGATGACTGGCGCGGCAGTAATATCATACAGTGAACCCTGTCCTGGAGAGGCCGACTTCCCTAGATTGTCCTCAATGCGTGGTCGGTACCTCACCACACGAGAGGTTTCCTTCAGCAAGTTTAATTAAGTAAATAATCATTATTAGATCATGAAGGAAATTCAGATCTTACTTATACGTCATCAACAATAACACGATGCATTTTACTCTAATTTAGACCCAGAATAAACGCAAGAGTTCCCTATCACTGCGCTTCTAAGATGATAGATCTGGGGGAAAAGAAACAATGAAACCTAATTTAAAGCCAAAACACGTCATAAATTAAGACGTCCATTGGGTTCGTAACAAGACACGGAAATGCATTTTGAAAAAATAAATCTATAAATGAACTGTCAACCATGGCAAGAACACATCGTTTCACACCTACAATTAGGGCTGCACGATTATGGCCAAAATGATAATCGCGATTATTTTGACCAATATTGAGATCACGATTATTCATTGATTATTCATTGCACACATCTTTGCAACAAAATATGACTGGTCCTTAAAGTGCATCATCTCCTAGAAGAAAAAGAAACAAAATTGTACCCAAAATATAGGCTAACTAAAAATAAATATGCCATCACAGACCGCAACGTATATTACTCTTCCACTCTGGACTGCAGCCGCAACAACGAACTTTTTGCACAGGCTGTCGCTAGAGGGTGCGCGCGCAGCCAAATCGCCCCCTGGTGGCTGGCTGTAAGTTTAGAAAGCGCTTGAGTTGATTTAAGTTTTCTATGAGCATAGCTCGCATTTTAAACGTCAATATCGCAGTCGATCATGTTCTTTTAATTGTGGGAAGCCAAAATCGTAATAGAGATCAATATTCCATTAATTGTGCAGCCCTACCTACAATCATAATACAATCGAACTTGGTTAAAGCTGCCTTGAAGACATTCACGTAGCATTTATCAAAATGGCCATGGAATGCATTTTTGACCGGGTTACTTACGGTGGCATCAGAGGCCTCAGACTGAATCTCCATGTTGAGAGACGTGCTCTCAGCCACAGAGCCTGATCCCACAGCTGAATCGATTGTCCGAACGTCATCTTCATCATTTTCCCCACCCTGCAGTTTGAGAACACAGGCTTATGAGTGAATTTTAAAAGCTTTAGATGTTTATTGTGAGCGCTGTGCTTCTGTGTTTACTCAGTAAACTCATACAGGGGAAACAGGAGCGAACCATTACTGCAGCTAGTAAAATACCATCAGTGGAGTCCTGTACTTTAGTATAATGAGTGGTTTTCGAAGTTTAAAAGAGTAACCCTAATTAATAACGGCTTCCACCTTTTCCAACAATGTAAGCACAGTCCAACCAATATGGAAACTATTCAAGGTTTCACGGTAATGAGCAACAGATTTCTACTAAGCAAGGTATGTCACTGTAGGCAACGGTTCAGTCAATATTACCACTTGTATTCATTCCCAGCTCTAATCAAAAAGTAGTTATGTAACTCTATAAAAAAAAAGCTGAGCAAACACAGAAAACGTCAACTCGGTTTGTTTGATTAAAACAAGATGTTGGACTATGTTAAAATAAATAATAAAAAAATAATTTGTCTCTTTAAAAGTAGGAAAAATATATATATATACACAACTACAAGATTTACAAGCCAAGTTTGCATTCATTTCAGAAAACAAAATTACAAGGACACCATTTCTAAAACTATTTCACATCAGTACTTCAAATTTACAAAAATTAAATAATTAATTTACACTGGATTTCGGTGACATTAGCTACACTAATTGTGAAAAATAACTGGAAGGAACATGTCCATGTTAAATCCTTTATCGTCGAAATGGATATCGGAAGTGTAATGCAGGATTTAAAATGTAAAATTATGTTGAAATCCATTATTCAATAAACAATGTGCAAAAAAAGTTAGACTGAGGGCATACAGTAGACAGATCCCCGCCAGAGGGTGTTGAAAGTCGAGCTGGGTCATCACAAAATCCTGTTCAGCCATTCATTTTAACACTGCTAGTGATGCTACATTAGCTAAAAGATAAACGGATGTCGTCATTGGTCAGTCGGTTTCTACGGTGACACACAAAGTAGCTCCACAGGTTCCTGTGCTCCAGCATAAACAACTTGCAATTAAACCATCCGGTGCCCTGGCAGCAGTACATTACCATCTCATAAAAGGGCTAGAAAGCAAACGGACCAACAAATGCCATATTTGAGCTATCCATTTTATAAAACAAAAAAAACAAAAAGTTAACTTAAATTTTACCATGGTGCAAGGTGCAGCCTTTCCATTAAATAATAACATAAAAGATAATTACATAAAAGAAGACAAGTCCAGCAACAGAAAGTGTGGATAACTTGGGCTTATTCACAATATCAAATAACCAATTACTCTAAACTGGTCAATGCTGCCTTTAAGTTAACTTTTAAATATGAGTCCTGGCAAGTCCCAAAAAGAACGTTGGTTAACGTTTTTCTTAGAATATCCCCCAGCTAACTCAAAATGGTAACAAGAAATAAAACCTCCTGGTCATACTAACCAAAATATTTTGTAGAAATCTCAAGTAGGATTTCTCCTGTTCCTTTAGATGATCTATTAGATGAACTAAACGCTCAACATTGGCAGGAAAATCATTTTTTTCCACCAGGTCGTCTCGCATACAGCTGGCCTTGGAAATATATTCCCTAATTTGAACAAGCCTGCTGACAACCTGGGGAGAAGCAAAGAGCACAGTACAGACAGGGCTAATTAGGACAAGATACAGAAATACATTTAGTAGGGTTCCTGTATATTTTTCGTATGACCTGAATACAGACATGTTGAAAGGAAGGCCTTCTGGGTTGCCTGGTACAATAAAGAGGCCACATTTTTACGTGAATATCTTCGATATCTATCTTTCTCTTATACATTAGGTTAATAAAAACATGGATGACAAACAATTCCAGCACTTAAATTACCTGACTACTGTCAATCCCTGGTTCTTCCCAGCCTTGAAGCATAGATCTCTGGTTAGCCTGAAAGGCATCGTTGCTCAGGACAGAAGCAGACATGTCTTTACCCGATGTCTGCTTTTTGGTGTCTTTACTGCCGGAAGCTGTAGCACTCAGAGCCTTGCTTTTATTTGTATTTATGTGGAGTGGTAAGATGTTGAAGGACTTTCGGTTTTCTGAAAATTGCCTTTGGTTATTTGCTGCTGTGGCCCGGCCTTGAGAATCACTTCCAATGCTTCTCTGCAGAAGTAAAACACAACTTATTATCATTCCCTGAACATCAGATCACAACACGTTACAAACATAACATGCTTATTTGTCCGTTATCTTTGGAACAAGGTCCTCCGCTGTTAATAAATTCCTTTCACGCAATACGTTTTCTTTGCGTACCCACCTCATCCAAATCACTGAAGTTTATCCTCTGTTTGAGTCTCTCTAGCTCTGCCTGTTCTGGGGCAGACATCTGCGTGGCATACTTCACATGGGGAACGGAGTGGGGGGTGCGTGCCCTTCTCCGCACAGCTGCTGGGGTGAACTCGGTGGCGATGTCGTTGGTCAGCGGACTTCCTGTGACCAGGCCAGGCTTCTTCTTGTTCTTGTCAGAAGACCTGTTTGCTTTCTTCCGCTGAACACCCAAGTCCTAACACGGAAAACAGAACATTCCTTCTTTTAGCAGAAATACTGCTGTAGACAGTATTTCCTGGCAAGCTCAATGTTCTATCCATAATATCATAGCAATGACCTGCCAGGAACAACACTAAAAACAATGAATGCATATGATTATATAAATATTTTATATATGACTACATATAAATGATATATCTTATGTATATAATTAAAAGGTACTTTGTCGTACCATATTGTTTAGTCTGTCATCAAGACCTCCATTGCTAATGCTCCAGTTAGGCAGATCCTGTTCCTCCAAGCAGTCACCAAACGGAATCCCACCAGCAGCCATTGCCAACACTGTTGAGGAGGTGGTAGATTCAAAATTCAGCATTGCAGAAAGCAGATAACAAGCATCATGAAATAGACATGGCAGCTCCATTCCCTAATTAAACCCGATGTGTACTACCACATTATTAACACGCTATAAATCACTGTTTACTTAATCAAATCGTTAGTTTACACGTCTGGCTCAACCGAAAAACGAACAGCAGACAAAGCTTACATACAATAAATACAAACAAACAAACATATATATATATATACATACATACATACATGAGGGGAAGGAGAAAACTATTTTGTCACGGAACAAAAATGATCATCTAAAAATTATTTTTAATGATTAGCTAAACGAAGCAGCATTCATACCAATATTCATATTAATAAATTTAACCTTTCGTCTCCACAGGAAAACGACTAAATACTAGATACGCTTTACCTGAGACGTTGGCAACCACTCGCGCCAGATGAACGACTTTTCCCGCAAAGTATCAATATTCTAGTCCAGGGCCTCCCGAACTCCGAAGTTAGCTAGCAAATTAGCCTCTCAAAGACGCAAGGAGAGCGCAGTTTCCTCAAACTCTCTAGAAGTCTAATCTAACGATCGTGTTAACATGGTAACGAGTTAACCCTTTAAACTCATTTGCCGAAAAAACGTACTAACGAAAAGCACTGGTTTCTTAGTAAACTCTTAATTTAGTACGCACCGGAGAAGGTCGCAACAGCTGCGATGTAAACTAGCACATTAAGCAACAATTTGTCAAGTAGGACCTCTAACTGAAAAACATTTACCTTTAGTTATGCGTTATTTACTGTAACGAAATACCTAGTGTAAGCCTAAAATCTTGGCCAACTAACTGGATCACACTGGAATCTATTACATAAAAGACCTACGGTTAGGTAGAAACACTCAGTGGGTGTCTAGCTGTTTAACGTTGAAATAGCAAAAAAGAAACGAAAGCTTGCTTACTGTCAATAAATATATGACGATATTATATAAATAATTATATATCGTTGATATACTTACATCCTCCCGTGAGAGCAGCAATAAACAGAAACTGACAGTGGGTCAAATTTACTTTGGCCAACCAGCAAATTAACTACATCATGCTAAACAATATTTACCACTGTTATGATCACGTCGACTATTTAACTGCTGTCTATCAAACCTGCAATGCGTTATTCCACGCAATGGCCTTTAGATGTTCCAATTCTCAGCAGAATATCTTTTCACGCCAGAAACTGCCACTGAACTGGTAAATGAGGCAGCTAACTAGTTACATAGTGAATGCATTAGTTACCTCAGAAATTCTTAAACGAATTAACGTTGTAGGCTGGGATCACAGATTTGATGTTAATTTGTCGCAGATGTTTGTTGGTTATTGAAAAGAGTTTGTCCCTGTTCGTTCAGTTCAAATACTTAATTTTTGACGTCTCTGGGACTGCCATTTGTGCTGACCAGCCGCCATCTTTTCCCCCCTTTTCCAGGTCAGCAAGCGGGCGGAGATATGCCGCGTTACCAATGGCTACCGATTTACAAGTATTTCCGCAAATATGCTCATCAAATAATTTGCAGTGACTAACTTTACGATATGAATCGATCCAATTTTTGTTAGATAAGTTAAATAAGGGAAGGGATTTGACACAATTTGACATCTGCTATCCTTAGATAATTCTTGATTTAAATGCTAAAATATAAAGTTAACTTTGGTATAGTAAGGCGGCCCTATTTGAGTAAACCGAGACAAAAGTAGCTCAGTTTTCATGCAAATTACTGTCTTAATTATGTTGTGCCCCAAATATTTGACCTGGATGAATACAATGACATTTTTAATTTTTCTCCAACTTTAAACATTGAAATTATTTAAAAACACTGAAATTATTTAATGAGGAGATTAGAATTGTCTTAAATGTTTTAAATGTATAAACATTTTATGTAAACATCCATAC